>VYWZ01000565.1:0-11524 GCA_008711595.1 Fusarium xyrophilum | reverse complement strand
TTCTTTAGTATAGAAATAGCCTTAATTCAAATATAATTAAAGTAGCCTGGCTTTATTTAAAGAGGGAGACTATAAAAAAATGTGCTTTTTATAGTAAAAGTAAAGCTATTTATAGGTAGGAGGCTATATAATTAGTAATACCTTTAAAGTTAATACCGAATCACAGGCATATGTGCATGTAATGGTATTCAGATGAGGATTGCAGGATCAATTCTATGGTAGGTCTTGGTGTTTTGAGATAAATACCAAGACCCGGAATAATGATAACCCGCTATCCGAGAAGGCTGTGATTTTCACGCATCAAAAGTTAATTTAAATATAGATTAAATAGATACCTTATTATATAGAAAAAATTATTAAGCTAAAAGAAGATCATAAGTATAAAGAAGGTAGGGATTATTTAGTATAAAATTAACCTTTTTTAAAAGTACTAGTCTATTTTTGGCAGCACTAGTGATTTTTTACTTTACTTAGCTTGCCTGGGGGTCGAGACAAAACTTTTGGCAGGGACCTCCGTAGCAAATAATCTACACTCGGTCGGTTGAAGTTTGTGATGGATGTTGCAGCTAGCGCGTTTCTGATCCTGGACTGCAGAACCTGCAGCAACCTATCAGAGGGCCTAGCGTTTAGCCGTTACCGTTAGGCAGGCAGGTGATGGCAAAGGTGTCACACGGACTTCCACTTGTGGATGGCAAGATTCGGTTGACGGCAATGGCAGTTGGCTTCAGCATCCTCCTTCCAAGGTAGATTAGATTCAATTGAACCTTTCCCCCCTCCCCCGGATCAAATTAGATCTTTATCCCTCCATTGCTCGCCCACACTACAAAACCCGCTAGGATCGCCAAGCTGGAAACCCTCGCTCAATCCCCGATCGACCCATCAATCAAAGTACCCCTAAAGTCCGGCCGAGGCGTGGATCCCAGTAAACGTCGAGTAATAAGTTCAAGGTTGAACCAACAATCCAAGGACTCGATCAGAGGACAGCGACATCACTGTGAGGCGACTTTGAATCAAGTAAGGTGATAAATACCATCGGCGCGGGAGTCGTCAATTCTCCGCCCGAAATCCTTTTCTTCAATATCCTTACCTACATTTCCATCAGTGCTGAATCACGCTCAGTGCATGAGGACGTCCTTGCTCGCTGGACCTCTTCCTAAAACCAAAACTGGCACTGGCACTGACTGATACTGCTATTGCTCAGTGTATCCTTATCCCTGTCACGCATCATCGTTCGAAAGAAACGCATTTCCTCAAGTGTTGCAACCTCTCAACTCCGCCCTCAAGTCTTGACAGAAATCACTTACGCAAGAATCCAACTGATCACGACAACTCCCTGGTTCATTCAGTATCATGAGTAGCGACGGTGTTAAGCTCGGCTCAAGGGACTTCACTCTTCAAGAGCGCAGAGCAACAGGTGAGGACGAGGCAGATGTCGAGGCCGAGGAGGGTAGCATTCGCCAAGGAGTATCGACAGAGTATCGCACCTACAAACGACGTTGGTTTGGTCTCGCTCAGCTTGCTCTGATGAATATTATTGTGTCGTGGGATGTAAGTTTAGAGTTCCCACGCCACCAATCGAATAAGATGCACATGCTGACAGAAGAACGATAGTGGATGACCTTTGCACCAGTAGCATCACAGGCTGCCGAGTACTATGATGTACGCGAATCAACCATCAACTGGATCAGCAATGCATTCTTCCTTACATTCGTGGCTGTATTTCCCATCAGCATTGCCATCCTTCATCGGGGTCTGAAGCTGGCCTTCATGACAGCCGCCGTTCTCATTCTCATTGGCAATTGGATTCGATACGCCGGTTCTACCAAGTCTAGTGGCGGAAGTATTGCCTATGCCATGGCCGGAGAGATTATCATTGGCTTTGCCCAGCCTTTTGTTCTTGCAGCACCAACTCGATACTCGGATTTGTGGTTCACAAACCGTGGACGTGTCGCTGCAACAGCTCTAACAAGTCTGGCCAACCCGTTCGGTGCAGCATTCGGACAACTAATTACACCGCTCATGGTTAAAAAGGCTGGCGATGTGTCAAACATCGTCCTCTACATCTCCATTATTGTATGTGCCCTTCAAATTTCTTGTTTTCCATATCTGACGGTTCTAGTCAACGGTCTGTGCCGTGCCTGCCTTCGCCGTTCCGGCTAAACCTCCTTCACCAGTTGGTCCAGCAGCCGAGACCCCTAAACTCAGTCTCCGCGAATCCTTTGGGGTTTTGAGTCGTTCTCTCGAGATCTGGCTGATCCTTGTTCCCTTCTCTATATATGTCGGTTTCTTCAACTCGATCTCTTCACTTCTCAATCAGATCTTCTCGCCATATGGCTTTTCTGATGACGAAGCTGGCATCGGCGGTGCCGTGCTTATCGTTGTTGGTCTCATCGCCTCCGCTATCTCGTCACCCATTATCGATCGCACGAAGAGTTTCATCTTAACTCTTAGGATCCTTGTCCCCATCGTTGGCGTCAGTTACATGGTCTTCGTCTGGATGCCTGAAACAAGGGATGTCGCTGGTCCCTACGTAGTCCTCGCCATTCTGGGTGCCTCCTCCTTTTCGTTGGTTCCTATCGCACTCGAATTTCTTATCGAACTCAGTCACCCAGTCAGTCCCGAAATCACTTCAACTTTGGCGTGGGCTGGTGGTCAGCTGTTCGGCGCTATCTTCATCATCATGAGCGATGCGCTCGTGGCCGATAAGGACGCGAAACCTCCGAAGAACATGAAGAATGCCCTGATCTTCCAAGCAGTTGTGGCTCTTGCCGTAGTGCCCCTGCCTTTGTGTCTGGGGCTTTTTGGCCGGAAAGAAAAGACGATGCTTCGACGCGTTCGCTCAGATGAACAAAACCGGTCGGACACGACTGTAACGACTAACGCATGATTGGATTTCAATGGGCCTGACGTATGGCTTCCCAAGCTATGACTTTGGGACCTACTAATATTACCGCCTTCTGTTGCTTTTATACATGCCTATCATTGTCGCAATATACCCATTTCCTTTTTAGTTAAACGCCAATTGGATCGATTAACCACGATGGGATCTTTTCATCTATGCCTTGTTAACCTTAAGAATGATTTCCCACTCGTATCGCATGTTCTCCATCCTTTCCCAGCATTCAGAGCCCAGTTCCTCGAATCGCACAATATCTTCCTTGGTCACGTCTTTAGCGCCTCTCTTTCGCCCGATGGTCTTCTTGAAAACACCAACAGCGGTGTCCGCTTCCAGCGCCGCCGCATCCTCGACTTTGCCCTCCCAACCCCAGCCTTCAACTTCAGTCTTCTTAACTTCGACCTGCATGTGACGGTTCGAGCTGCTCCCCCACTTGATGCGCTCGGCACCTAGTTCATCCAGCGCAGATTGCTCTTGGAGCGCAATCCAAACAGGGGATTTGGCACCAGTATAGCTGTCTGTGTTGTGCCAGGGTGAACCAATCCAGCGACTGATCAGAAGAGCAAGTTCATATGCCCACATCAGGAACCAGGGAACTGGGAATAGGGTGCTGGCAACAATACCCGGATGGGTGAGATACATGCGCGGTCGAATAGGTTTATCGTGGGCCTCATTAGGGTCGTCGGGAGTGAAGAAGCGGCAGGAAGATGGCATGGCGGCAGGAAGAGTTGCAGTAAGGGAAAGGATGTCGGTGACTCGTTTGGCGGATTCGTACGGGCCTTTGCCATTGAAGCACTGGAAGTCGGACATATCGAGAACACTGTCGACGGCCTCAAGGCTGCTGGACCAGACCAGACGGCCGGGTGTTTCGGTTTCGGATCGCCGACTAAGTAGTGGGAGAAGTTCATGGGCTAATATATAATGACCAAAAACACATGCCGTAAATACCTCGCCCAGTAAAGGTTCCTTAGGCTGCATTCATTCAATGGGTGAAATCCTTGAGTTGCTGGGACTCCGACTTACATAATTGTAGTTGCGCTTTTCGTTCAGCAGAGCAGTAGGGAGGGCCATCTTGAAGTTTGGCCAAGTAACAGACTGCACCAACCCCTGAGTCAAGATAGTCCATACAGCTTTGGGATAATTGACCCCTGACCACCCACCATACGCAGCATTGAATACTACAGTATCCAGTCTGGGAATGAGTACATTTTGTAGATATTCGCCTTGCAGCCCCCCAGGGTTGCTGACTGGGCCTCGTAACAAAGCATTTGCGAAAGAATACACCCCACGCAAGTCACACAGGTCAAGCTGCAAGCTCAGAACATGGATTCGCGCAACAGTATCCTCCCAACGATATGAACTCCCGACTCGTGAACGTAGTACTGTAGAAGATTGCGCGGCTTTTTTGGCGTAATCACGGAGAGTTTGGATCGTTTGTAAGGACTTTGATTTGGATCGTGTGGAGGGGATGAGGATAAGGTGGGAGCGCAAAGACCGTGTGGCAAGGAATTCGTCGATTAGTCGTTCTCCAATGCTGAGACCGATACCACTTGAGCTGTATTAGCTGTCGTCCCCTAAAGCCTGGAGCAATTGAGCAAGCAAACCTATTGGCACCTGTGATCAGAACAAAAAGTTGCTCCTGACCTGAGACTCCCTCCCAGGGGGCTGTCGCCGGTGACAATTGTGAGCCCATCTAGATGGAATGCAGCTCAATTCCTGGAATATGGCATTCGCAGTGGGCAAAGTCAATCCTACGAAGACCAACACAATGCGATAAAGAGTTGAGGGCGGTGTGTTAGACGTTAAGATGTTAACTGTGGTGTTGGATAGAAAGACATTCACGTGATACCATATTTACATTTAATTTCATGCTACCGTATCACAGCTTGATCCGAAAACGAATAAGAGACTGTGGTACATCAAACACTACATCTTCACAATACGTCCAGTCAGGTAAGCTGAAAAAGATTAAGGCATCTCATCATTATTCTTGATCGTTATTAAATTGGTAACTACGCTTTTTCCCAGCGAATATCCATTCTCTCCATGAATACTCCATGTACCGTTGCAATTTGTTTAGCAATGGCTAAATCAACCCAATCATTACTCCCGGGCCTTGCTGCTGCCCTCTCGCACAGCTTCAAGAATCAAATTCTTAGCCATTTCAACTCCATCCTTGGTTCCAATGATTTCAATGGCTTCGTCTTTGGCCTGGTCACGAGGGACCTGGATCTTACAATTGCTCTCCTTTCTGATCGAGTTGACCTTGGAGCCGTTGGGACCAATGACATGTCGGTAGGTTCGAGGGTCTGGGAGAACCAGATAGCCTGTAGCATCATTCTTCTTGGCCTGCTCAAGAGCCTTGGCAATGGCATCCTTGGCCTTCTCTACATTCTCAGATGAACCGCGTAGAACCCAAGGGAAATCGCCATCGTCACCAGCATCAATCTGGACGACCTTCCACGAGTGTGCCTCGGATGCGGCACCGTCGTCGTCAGTGATCAGAGGGAGTGCTCCGACGTTGGAGCGAGTAGAAGAGTCAGGCTTCGCAGGCAGAGCTTTGCCAGCATGGTCAACAGTGACCGAGTAGTTGTTGCGAAGCTGGCGGAAGAACTGTCCACCATTGGAAATGGAGTGGTGAAGGTTGCGAGGGACCTGGATGGTCTCACCTTGTTGCTGCTGAACAAGTCCTTGGATGTGCTCCTTAGCCTTGGCTACGTTCTCAGGGCGGCCTGTCAACTTGACGCCTGTCTTGCCATCACCTTGGCGGGGAACGTCGATAGAGACGGTGAACTTGGACTCGAGCTGGCGCTTTGTATCACCACCACGGCCAATGAGCGAACGATGGTTCTCAATAGGAACATCCACAATCTCAGTAACCTGGCTCTCACGCTCACCCACAATCTCCTGAATACGCTCAACGATCTTGTTCACAACATCAGTGCGACCCTCAATCTTGATAGTATTTCCATCGGCCTCCTGCTTGGGGAACTGAATGGTGCGAGCAAGCTCTCGTCGGTCATCAGAGCCACCGGCTTTGACGACAATGTCGCGAAGGTTGGAGCCTGTAACAGTTAGTTATGATGTGGATAGAGATAAAAGGTATAAACTTACCGCCAGCTCCAATGAGAGCCTTGTGGTACTTCTTATCAACGTCCAGGGTTCGGACTACAGTATCGTCGAAGACAGCTCGCTTCTCCTCAAGAACCTTCTTGGCCTTGGCGACCTGTGAAGCGGTACCCTTGATCTGAATCTCGACAATGTCGGTGTCTCGGTCTTGAGGTACATCAATGCGAGCACCAGTAGCTTGGCGAAGCTCATCTAGAGCAGAACCACCCTGTCCAATCAGAGATCCGACTTGCTTCTGCTGCACAGTAACAGTGGCGGTAGCCGAATGCTCTTCAAGATACTTGTGAAGGGAAAAGATCTCATCCCGGGCTTCGTCAGCACCCTTCTTGGGACCTCGGATGATGACCTCATCAGGAGCCTGCTGTCGGCGAGGTTTGGCACCCTCTTCTGCATCAACATTCGACTTCTCATCGTCTGCAGACTTGGCAGATCGAGGGAAGAGAATATGGACCTTATAACGGGTCTGCAGCCGGTTGATCTGGCTTCCCTGTGCCCCAATTAACCCCCTATGATACTTGGGGTCAATCTTCAGAGTGTGACTTGTCTCATCTGCCAGTGTACGAGCGAGACTCTGGATATAAGAGCGAGCAGTCTCGGCCCTGGCCTTGGGTCCCTTGAGCTCAACCTTGCCATCTTGGACTTGAATTTCGACGTCGAAACGGTCTCGAAGCTCACGAATGTTGCTGCCACCCTTACCAATTAGGTGATTGGCAAACTTCTGAGGGAAATCGAAAGACAGGGTGAAGCCTCTCTCCTTCTCGTCCTCCTTCTCTTGCTCGATAAAAGCATTGGACTTGGCAGCAAGGGACTCGACAGCGGAAGCAGGTCCTCTGAGGGTGATACGAGTTCCGTTTTTCGAGACGCGGACAGGAATCTGGTCGGACTTTCGAGATTCCTGCTCCTTCTTGATGAAACGTCTAAGTCTTTCATGGTATTTGGCAGGGACATCAAGCTCGGCACTAGTGATAGCTTCCTGCTTGTTGATCAGCTCAAGAATGTGTTTCTGGGCATCCTCGAGCCCCTTCTTAAAGGCACGGATCTCGGCATCCGTGGGCTTAGTGCTAGGCAGCTGATAAGGACCATTGGCGGGATCAGGACCTTCAAACACCAGAAGGACAGGAACATCGCCCTCTGAAGCCTCAGGAACAACAACCTGGACACCAAAGTCATTCTTCACTTGACGAGAAATGTTGTTACGAAGGTGCTGGTGGAAGAAAGGATCAATGGGGATAGCGCTCATGCGAGAGGGAGGCTGGGCATTGACGATGCCAGTGATCTCGGACTGGGCACGAATGGCATTCTTACCCTCGCGTGAGTAAAGCTCCCAAGGAAGTGCACCTCCTTCCAAGAAAGGAGTGTTGATATGAGTGTTGTAGATCTTTTCCAGGCGCTCGATCTCCTTGCGTTGACGGAGATATCGAGTCACGTTGCTAGCATGTGCAGCAGCGCCGCCTGGAGCGTTGCGGTGGAATCGAGCAATATCCAAGTTAGACATTTGCATGCCCATGGCCAGATCCATGGCCTTCTCCAGGCCAGAAGCAACCTCGTCAGCGGGTCCAATGACGGTGATAACGTCATCATCTTCATCGGTGGGAAGAAGAATGGAGCAGCCAGTATCAGCAAAGAACTGCTCAGCAGGAACACCTCGGTCGCCCACGATAAATTGGTGGCGGCCACGCTGGATAGACAGCTGCTCGGCAGCAAGTTCCCTGTGGAGCTGGGCAACTCGGCGCTCAATCTCGGCGCGAGCCTTTTGCACTGCAGCTCGGTCACCTGCAAGCTGGATGTGGCTATCGTCGTTGCCAGCAGGGGCGAAGATAGGTCGTTCACCAGGGTTGGCAGTAACAGCAGCGGGCCCCATGGAGTATGCCTGCAAGGGAGGGATGCGAACCTGCACACCACTGTCTTGTTCAAGAGCTTGAGCAAATGCGTTATCTTGACCAGCAATGAAGGGATAGAAGGCAGTAGGAATGCCCCGAACCTTAGTCTGGACATTGGCAGACCGTTCGTCAGCAATCTTGAGGATCTCATCTCGAGCAGAAGCGGCAGAGAGGGCATTACCCTCAACCGTCACATCAATGGTAGCTTCGTCATCCTCCTCATCGATAGGGTTGCTTTCGTCGACTTTGGGGAGCTGAATCTTGGCACCCGACTTCTCCTGGAGAGCCTTGATCGTGGATCCTCCCTTACCGATGATGTGGGCACGGGCTGACTGAGGAATAGGAACTTTGATGGCAGTCTAGCAAGTATTAGTTCAGTTCGTGAATGGCAGACACGTAAACTTACTCGAGTACCAATCTGACCGACCAGATCCTTGATCGCCTGTTGAGCGACATCCTGAGGACCAGTAGCATCAAACCTGTAGCGGCCATTGGCGGTGGTGTTCATCGAGAGGGTGGCACGAGACTTGCGGTTGAGATCCTTGATGATATCAGGGATGGGCCTCTTTAGCTGGCTACGAGACAGGATGTACTGGGGATCCAGGGTGACAGACTCGACATTACGGCCAGGGATAAACATAGATGGCTTGTTGGGGGTAGCAGCACCAGTGGCAGGAGTAGACGAACGAGAGCCACCGTTAGAGGCGGCGCCGTTCGCGGTCTTAGCTCCCCAGATGGGCGCGACATTGGCAGCCTTGCCCTTGGGCCCGCCAAGCTCGGGGAACAGCTCATGAGACTGAGTATCGAGAGTCTTAGCAGCGGTCTGCTTGGGAGCTGCTTTGGGAGCCGGAGCCTGGGCTTCGGCGGAGCTAGAGGCCTCGACAGGAGAACGGATTGGAAGGTCCTCATCAGGTGCATCCTCGACGGTGACATGATGAGGAGCCTCTGCGTGCTTCTGCATGAGCTTCTGAGCAGCGGAGAGCTCGTTGGCGGGAGCTTCGGGGGCCATTGTAAGCGTGGTTTGTTGTTTCGAACGGTGTAGCTAGCTGAAGTCGGTATTGGTGGCAGATGAACTGATGTTGGATGTCAGAAAGGGGTCAATCAAAATCTAATTGGGAGTGCTATGTAAGAGCTTTTCGTAGTAAATACTCACCGAGTTCAATTGGCTACGAGAGCAATGAAGCTTGCGGCCAAATAAAGGTATTGAAAAAATGTGAGGTTCGATAGAGGAGGGATGATCAGTATTAACGAGTCTTGTCTCTAGAACATTGTGCAAGAGACAACAGACGATGGAAACCGGCAACCAGAAGGGAGAACCAGAGCTGTGCTAGAGGCCGTGAACCGAAAATACGACGGACTCAAAGAAGATGATTGAATGTTTGAGGATGAATTGTGATGGACAAAGTTGGAGGTGAGGTGGAAGTTTCTCCAGACCGCGACCTCTCCCCACAAGATGCAGTAGGCCACCTTTCCTTGGTGCAGGGATTACCTATGCTAACGGAGACACCTAGAATTTATGCGAAGCTTGTCCGAGGCAGCGGGCACCAGTCCTTTTTGAGAAGGGGAGGTTTTAAAAAGGGAAAGCGGGGTGAGTTGTACACTAAGGTAGGCTTTTTATTAACCGCAGTTTGAAAACAATTGTGAGAATTTTGTGTAAGTTTTGCCTGCCTTTCAGGTTCGTGGCTCTCAAGCTACCTTGATGCCTAGATTTTCAAACTTTGAGACGTATTGTTCATCAGCCTGTTCCAATAGACATACACTACCCAAGACACTATCCAATGAATGATGAATATATATAATCCTCTTTTGAATGCAGCCGTACGGACACCTCACATTCAGACCTGAAGTTTTTCCATTATGTCACTTGTTACATTGCCTGGCCTGAGGCTTCCTAGCTTCAATACTGCCTTTGAGTTGTGTCGAACCTTGTTTGCGTGTGTTTGGAGGTATCCCGGAGACAGCCTCTGGATCAAACGACAACAAGCACAAATACACGTGTAGTTAATTAATAGAATTCCGACGCATTGGGCCGGCTCCCGGTAGCTGAAGAAGCTCTTAGACAAGTATTGGCATACCGTTTGCCCTTCTACGGCACTTCAATCTCACTTTGATGTATGACACTCTTAAACCTGGAAAACATAGCCATAAGAGCTTATCATATTGATGTCCGAGTCAACATGCTGCTCGTTTTCCGGTGAGCTTACTATTCACCAACCAAGGAAACTTCTTAAGCCATTTTGAGACATTTACACTGTTGCAATGCTTCCACACCGTTCTAATGATGTATCGCGGCCAACCACCCTTTAGATGGAAATAGATTGAGAAGGCTATCACGTCAAAAGCTACCAAGCTTACTGCAGGTTGATACAGCGTTTCTCCTGGTACATTGGCAACTACTGCAGGTACTGACTGGAGATGGCACACTCCGTCCTCTTGAGGCATAGTGCTGTGGGCTCGGTTCAAATAAGCAACAGGGATTACAACTTCGCATCACACAAAATAGTGATGTGGCAGCTGAACGGGCTCGAGAACGTTGAGATATCCCGTCATGTATACAACTGACGGTATAGGTTACCCAACAGTATTTGCAGGTATCCGTCAACTTGGATCAGAGCCATTGACATGCCTCATATAAGGCCGACTCGTCGACTGCGAACAGAGAGAGAATCAAGTCATGTGAACATGAGAATGTCCGATGTAATAAGCTGTAGGCCACTTCACATGGACCCGGATGCTACAGTTCATGTCTTAACAGGCGATCCGTTCATGCATACATGGCGGACACGTAATCGTAAAATAACAAAAGTCTGTAGCTGTTCGTATCGACTCACGAGCTATGCGCTGTCCCGGGACTTAACTTAATACAGACAGGCACTGTTCCAACCAGTACTGGTGGTATGAGTTGTACAAAATTTGCGGCGTTTGTCAATTACGGGTATCCTGTCGTGGAGCGTATGATAGTAGGTATAACTGGCCCGGATCGTCAAGAAATTGAACAATCCTAACTTGTTACGAGGTTGGCCCCTGGCACTGGAGGAATTGCCTCTGCGATAGCTTCAGCCAACGAGAATTCAGAGCAATTGAGGATCCAGCTTCATATTGCTTCTATCTATGATTGTTTGCATCTTCTACGACATCAAAGCCTACTCCTAAGGTATGTTGTTGTGAGTTATTAACCGCTCTTAAGTTTGTCGTTGAGATGAGTGAGGGTAGTTAAGGCCCTGATCGGTGACATGATTAGTGAAATCCTGAACTGTTTTATAGGGATAAGGAAGAATTCATACACTGCAGCTAGAATAGATTAGGGTCGATTTTCCTTATTAAAGGTATTAATTTAAGTTTAGCTATAAGATTATATTTTATATAAATTCTAAAATATACTTTCTAAAGCTTTTCTTAATATATTATAGCTACTTAATAACCTTACTATATAAAGGTAGATTAGTAGTTATTTTCTACTTTTAAGATAAGTCTTTAAAGAAGGAGGTCTATAATAGAAAAAATAATATTTTAGTAGATTTTAAGCCTTTTCCCTATCTTTTTAAGGTTAGGTTTTAGCTAATAAAAAGTTAAGATTATAGATAAAGCCTTAATAATATATCCTATAGTATTATTAGCC
>VYWZ01000563.1:0-22866 GCA_008711595.1 Fusarium xyrophilum | reverse complement strand
ATAGAGGGTGTCAAAATAAACTCAACAAAAGCTGCCTAAGAATTATGCTAGTTTGCCCAAGTCTTTTCATCACTTAGGATCAAGGTCCTAGGTCTTTTTTTCCTCCCTTAGGCGAGAGAGGGCCCCAGCCTCACTTTTCTTCTTCTTTCGGCCGGTTCCCATCATGATATCGATCAGTTCACCGGAGCGGACCCGCCGGGTCCATCAAAAGTGCAAAGACAAGTCACCAGTAGAAATATAAAAACCACCTTTTTGATTCAGACCAAATTATAATCTTGATACCTGAAGTCGAGTCACGACACGACAGTTGAAGTTGAGTTGAGTGCAGTTCCCTGATTTGGCAATATCAGCCAAGCCTCGATCGTCCAACATCACGGCCCTTTTTCTGAATCTGTCTTACTTGATATCGTATCAAGTCGCAAATCAGCGTAAATAAACATGACACTGTAGGATCATTACGGTGTTTTTTAACGAATTACTTCGGCCGAGAATGACTTGGACGTTCGAGTAGGCACTGATCCTCTCTTTCTAGAGGCAGAGACAAGCAAAGGAACAAATAAACAGAAGAAAAAAACTCATTCTATCCTGTCCAGTAGTCTTCGAGACCGTCCATCCATCTGACTCCCCTCAAACTTTGTGTGTATGCTGCACTATATCGCGCTCAACAACACCCTTGAAAAATTCCCTCACGATCCCGCGAAGCCGACTTTCGGCGCGCGTGTGTCACAGATGAATTCGGTGCTCCCGAGCGAAGCTTCAATCCAGTCGTTTCTACTAATACATTAGGTAGTCTGCACTTTCAAAGATAAGATGAAAGCAGCATTTCGGTGAAATGCAGGCTACTAGGGCATGCCTTATCCAGGCCCTCGCTCATCCCCGCAAAATACGCTGTGGGAATGGATCCAGCCTTCTGGTGCCAGGCGCCCCCGGGCCTCAAAATATAAGATAGGTAAAAAAAGGACCAGAGCTCACGACCAGATTCCGGGCCTTGATTGGCTAGATCCACCCGCAAAGTTGCTTCTCACTGTGCGCGGGATGCCTTGTTCGGTACCGCGAGACAAGACCTGATTGCCACTGTGGATTACCTATGATACTGTGCCACTGAGGCTCACTATCTTCCACTGACGTCCACTGACGGCACAGTGCGGCTCATCTACCTAGCAGGGGGCGTTTGCCACTCCCCCCCTTGGAAAAACAGGGCCCGCCACACTCCCCACCTCCTTTCACTTGCCTGGCTTCACCTGAGGCTCCATCTATTCACTCCCCACTTACAGGTCGGGTACAGCCTCCGCCTGTGTCTATATCCGTCAGCCTTCCCCCCGAAATCCCCTTGCCCGGCTTCCCCTTCTCTCTCTCTTGATACTTCATATTAAGAGATTCATCATCCCGTCACAGCTATTAGCGTTTGTTTGCTTTTTCGTTCACGAGCTGGACCTCATCAAACTATATTTGCTTGACGCAATCAAACCATCTCACACACGAATCTCCCATCCCCTTGAAAGAGTGACACCTGCTTTATCTATCAAGGCGCCATCTCATTCCAGGCGCACAAAACAAAGGAACCACCAACAAACCACAACAACAACAACAACAACAACAACAACAAAACAACAACATATAACAACAACATATAAATCTTGACACACACCCACAGTGAATTAACAACAAATCCTTCTGGCAAAACAAGTCACGTCAAATCTTGTCACCATGGCTCACACAACCGAAACCTACTACTACTACTACCTCCCCAATCTTCAGGCCCTCGACCCTACAGCTCGCGAAGTCGACCCTTCAGCTTACGCTTGGGTGCAACCCACAATCATCGAGGATGAGGATCTTACTTTCGGCGGAAAGGCTTTGAGTACCTGGTACGAGGAGGATCGTCGTCGTCACAGCAGTGGCAGCGATGAGGGGGAGCGACGCGGTCGTGAGCGTGTGCGAAGAAACTACTCGCGTTCCGGCAAGTCGCACAAGAAATAAACCACATTTCTTCTACTCCTCCTATAGAAGCAAGGAAGCGAAGGCGGTTCTCGACACTATGATCCCCTCCTTTAGACAACCGACCACCTAAACTCTCACTCACCGCCGAAACACCTCGCTCCCTCACCATTACTACTTATATACATCTCGCCATCACAACGAACTCACAATCACTCGACATGTCCGCATGAAACGAAACTATAGACACTCATGTCACCAAACCTGTACCTCCTCTTTTCGCTCTCCCAACCCAATATATTCTTTGGCATAGCATTCAGCATCACGACCGGGAAGCGCATTTAGATTTTTAAGGGGGACCGAGCCCAACTCCCATGGACATTTCGATTTAGGCGTTTTTGTTTTATCCTTAGTACCTCCCTTCTGCATTTGGCATACCCTCCCATGTTGGATCACTTGGCTGGTTAGCCGAGATTAATGTGGTTTAGAGCGGGACTCTGCAAATCTCCTTGTGGGATAAAGGAGAGTTGGTTTGAACGCGGCACTGGTGGCGAGACCGATAAGAGGTAGCACCCGTACTGAATGGCAGAAATACCATAACTTAACAATATCTTACACATGTGTCTTGATCGTCCAAGTTGAATGTGATGTGAATGTGATGGTCAGATAACAGACACCGCGCTCAGCGCACTTATCGCGTTAACTGACATGACAGAACAGATAGCAAGTGGCATTTGACTCGCGTCATGTCTTACAACGTTACAGTGCTTCATTGTCTACAACAGCTAAAAGGGCGTTGGCATCATGCCCTCTACGGCAGATGATCTCCACATGAGGTCACACGCACAGTCATGCCACGTGCAAATCCCGTCAAAACCCCAAATTCACTTTTGTGCATCATCATCAAGGCCCAAACAAAAGTCGACGTTTCATTACGATTCAGGTTTTGAGAAATCCCATGCTCGATAGATGACGTCGCTATTGATCTTGTGAAGTCGATCTTGTCCCAGCGACAAAGTATGTTTCATGCCGAGGTCTACAGTATCAAGTGTTCTCCACCAACAGTTGAGAGGGGGGAAATGTCAAAAGTCGATGTGGTAAGAGATCGGTTTTTGATAGGTTTGCCACTTTGTGTTGCGTGACGAGGCGTGGTTGCTCTCCCGGTTTGTTCTTATCTACAACGGATCGTCTCCGTGGGTTTTGAGTCGCTCGGAGGGAGAGATGAGTGAGATTGGCTTGGCAGTTGGGGATTTAGTTGTGGCGAGCGTGGCTGTACAACTTGTACGATCACGACTGTTGGGGGCACAGTTTCGATGATGCCATTTTGAAGTGCTGGACGGGAGAATCTGGACAGACGACATTAATCATTTGGGATCACCCGTGATGTACTAGGCGTGTGGTTTGGTCGTTGCTATGTAGCGTATCAGACAGGATCAGACTGGAGATGCGATGATGCTTCAGTTTTGTGTCATTGCCACTCAAGAGTTGTGGAAGCATGAACCGACCTATGCTACTACAGAACAAACATTTTTTCTTGCCTGTCATGGGAAGTGAGGGTATCCGCAGTTGACTGTCGGCTCGTAACCGTTGTGTTCTTGTTGTTGATCGACATGCCCCATTGTCTTCTCCTCATCGACTCCCTCTCGTTCTAGACCTCACCGACCTATGCAGATCCCTCACTGCACTGGATCTAGACTTGCCGGATCACTAGATTTGGTATGAACTGGCCATGTCAGACCCGAGTACTCGGTAAAGATGACCTAAACCTGCTTGGTGGAACGGGCTGCCCGATGATCGGCGGTCGCTAGAGAATGCTGCATCGTGCCGATCCTCTAGCCGTGTTTCACGATCATAAAAGTCCTTCCGAGAGTTGAGCGACGAATAATCTGGCACAAAGTCTCTGGTCCTTGGAAGAAATGGCAACGATGAGTGTCCGCGACGTCAACGATGAGTTTTTGATGTGGCAGACAGCAGTCTTGGCAATATCGCGCAGACCAGGAAGCTTGGAGAGCATATGTATGACTATATATCGTGTCTTGCTACATATCAGTCACTGGTTCACTTGGATGCGAGCAACTTTTACTATACGTGGGCAGCGACAGTCGGAGTGTTTGGAGAGCCTCCTCAGGGCGTCGTTATCGACCACGAATCAGTACCGCACAGCCGACCGTGTTCAAGCTTGAGGCTCCTTGTAACCAGATCTATATGAGACATCAGCCGACTCGTTTGCTCAGGAGAGATAGTCAGTGGTCATTTCTCACGCTAAACACTGTAGTTTTAATGGTGATATAGGCTGAGTATCTAGTTGGGTTGACCGTTGAGACTGTTGCGACAGATGTCGCTTTCAGTATCTAGATGTCGAGCCTGGTATTCAAGGAATCATCGATTGATGTGGTGATTCAATGAGAATAAGGAAGCGCTTACGGTTCCTCACTTTTCCTTGCTGTCCTTCCTCCCGGGCGACGGTTTGCATAGTGTCGAGGGACAATCATCGTATGAGAAACGGAGTTACAACGCAACCCTTTAAGAGAATTCATCGCGTAAGAGCCTCACCGTAAAAGCTTCCGTGGAATTTCCTATCACTATCAAAAGCAATAAGGGAGCTTGCTTCTCTGAGACATGCTGACCTACCTCCGCTGTGCTTGTAGCTATGTCTTTCCCCTCCATTTCTTCTCGGCTGCTGCGTAACTCACTCTGGCAACTGAACCAGATCCTTTCAAGAATAAATCACTGCGATATATCATAACTTCTACTTCTGTGTGGGTATAGAGACGCATGAATGGCCACGTAGTTGTCTAAATGCCATGAGTACTACCTGGCTTTCTGTTCTAGCCCAGCCGTCAGGTTTTGAAAGCCGTTTCGAAGACAATGTCAAATGAAGTGGGAGGACTTAAGCTCCCTGATATAACAAGGGCTCTTCTTGAGATCTTTTGGGTAGCTAATGTTCTCAACTGGATCTACGGGATCGATGGTACTCACCCAAGGAACGACATGATGTTTAAAAAAAAAAAAGTCCACAGCATCTATCGAAGCTTTCTCGGTGCATTTCAAACCCCAAACACTATGTCAATTATACCTCATCTTTGGTACATCAAATGCTCTTCTCTTCAAAACTTTCCTCTCCTCATTGATGCCTTACGACCTGCAGGCGCAGAGCGTGCAAAGGCCGCTAGACATGATCTGATCCGAAGCGCTCCAGGGTATCATCGTGAGCAGGCACCAACATTAACAGGCCTCCAATCAACACCACGATGTTCATCTTGATGGATTCACCCTCCCCTCGTGATCAAGCAGTACGCGACATCTTCTCTCTGCGCCAAATCGCAACGCCCAAGAAAACACAATTGGTCACTTTCTCACAAATGAGGCTCAGCTCCGTACCACCAACTCATTTTCAAGCTTCAATAGAATCATCATGCACACACTCCGCCCTCTTTTGCCGCCCAACCCTGGTCCAGCCGCACTATGAGGATGGAACCTCAGCTTCTCTCGGCGGTTAATTCTTCCACTTCTTCACTACCTTGAAAATGCTGGCTAGAACACATGAGAAATGCGTCGACTTTCGGGTGATGACATGGGATAAAGGTGAGTAATTGAAGCTGAGCGTGAGGGTGTTGCTGATGGGTGTAGGGAATGAGAAGTGGCTTCGTGAGGATGTCCGACCGGGTGACTTTTATGAGGGGGAGATACCTGCGCTGTGGAGTGAGTCGCACGTTATAGTCGTGTAAGTATTCTCGCGTTGAATTTGAGAAGAATGCTGATTGCGGTAGATTCGCGGATGCAGATAAAGTACGCGATTGCTCATCGTGCAAGAAACGCTTCACCGATGTCTTCTGTATGCCTGAGCTCTGGTGGTCAAGCTACAGCCGTCGATCAAACGGCTATTTTGGAAGCGAGACATTTCGCGATAACAACGGGGTGATCACAGAATTAAGTCAGTCTCCCTCTGACCATCAAAACTTCATGCTCAGAATACTGACAGAGGTAGATACGTGGTCACGGTTCCTCGTCAAACAGTTGAACGAGACCAGCCATCAATGGCATAAATTCAACATCCTAACACGCTGGATAAGAGATCCCCAACAAACAATCCTTGTTGTGTTCGAAGCACCAAAACAACTCCGTCTACGCGATAGATTCCCTAATCCACTGCTCCTAAACTCTCACAACGACACGCTCAGCGATCCCTTCTGGTTCTACCCGCGTCTGTTCGAAGAGCTCTCCCTTCTTCAAGATAACTCCGTCTGGGCAGTCAGAGACCACGTTCGGGGAATTGAGAAGACAGATCTTACACGAAAGCCTGAACCGAGATATCGAGCGATGCATGATACAGCTAGACATGCTATTCACGTCTCAGAGACGCTTGAAGTTGCGGAGAAGACTATCACGGCCATCATACAACAGCACACTACCTTCGAGGCCGAGGCAGCTGGTGGAAGTATACCTGCAAAAGCGAAATTTCGACATGTAGGTGAACGATTACTGTGGTATATCCACATCCTGCAGAGTCTACGCTGCAGAGCCTCTGCGAACAAGGAACGGCTTCTTAACGAGATCCAACTAGCGTTCAACTCAGTAGCGCAGTACGATTCTCGCATCTCAGTCAAGATCGGTCAGGCAACTCAATCCGACAGCGCAGCTATGAAGACTATAGCTTTCGTGACGCTCACATTCTTACCTGCGACTTTTATATCAGCGCTGTTCAGCATGTCTTTCTTCCAGGTTGATGATGACACGGGAGTCTGGAGTGTCAATGAGAAGTTCTGGGTATATTGGGTGTTTGCGGTTCCAGCGACGCTGTTTACGTGGGCGCTTTGGCTGTCGTGGCAATGGTTCTATAGACCTGTCGAGATTGGGGAGGAGGAGAAGAAGAAGCCTGTGAAGAAGCTTGGGGATCTGATCGGGTTTGTGAAACGGGGTGGGAAGGATGAGGAGTACCAGATATCTTGAGCTGGAAAGATATTGGGGAGGGATGGGGTCGGATGGTATGGTTGGATAGTGGGATTGCGACTTGAATAGTATCGCGGGAACTTACCACAAGACTCCTTGTTAGTGATAGAATATCACTGGATATGTGCTAAGCGCCCCCTGCTTCTGGGCTACTTGTCACGAGTGAGGTCCGTCAGTCGAGCATGTTGAATGAAGACGGTAGGATGGCATACCTTCTTCTCGGTGTTCCCTTGGGCGTTGCGTATTTCCCAGGGGCAATGTTGATTGAAAGACGCGTCTGAATGCCACTATGGTGTATCTTACTTATTTCACCTCTACCTTATTATTAGTGCTCTTACTCTCTCTCCTTGCTAGTCCTTCAGACGTACTCACGATACGCACGTGGAGAATGGATCTGTTATCGGAGCCCAAGGGTACGTATTCTGTAGCCGGTTCTAGAACTGAAAGATACACTGTATCTTATTCGAATTCCGAGGAAGCAGAGAGCAGTGTCAGTCCTGATCAACCAACACGGATTACTGTACCTGACCCAACCATGCGCTGGAGATGAACCGCTACACAACCTTTCTGGGGCGAACTGTCGGAGTAACTACAATCATGTGTATGCTTCATATGAAGCGACTTTTGTCACAAAACGGTTCACGTGAGGCCTGCAATGTGCCCGAATAAACCTACACATTCCTGCAACATGCAGCGACGATTGTAGGTGAAGACACTGTGGTAGGCTACGTATGAGTAGCCCCTTGGACGAATAATCCCTTTCTCGGAACACCATGTTCGCTCAACGTGAAGCTAGTTGGTGTTGTTTTAGTTTCGAGCCATGTAAGACAGAATTACCATGAGAAACACTGCACTAAAGCGAGGCCTTGGTGCCCCCATCATTAGCGAGGGATATCATAGTGTAGATACAAGCTGATTACAAGTTCTTGTCCTTCAGAAATGCCCATTTATTCCGCATGGCTGCTGTACCTGGAAAGCGTAGCTTTCGGTTATCACCTACTTATGACACTTTATTGCGAGAACGCGGTGGCTAGTCTGTGAGATTCGTCAAGTGTTTGCAAGTACTGCTTCGGGAAGAGCTTCAATATCGCTGGTATACGGGCCGGGCTTAACGACTCGAGCATCGCTGAGTATGTCTGCCACCACTTTCCTCCACCGTTAGAGGATCTGTGCTGACCGGAGTTGGTGTCTGCTTCCCCTTTCAAATAGCAAATGGAGCACTCTATGCCACTGAATGGGCGGCTCTGGCGACTGTATCGATTGACCAGCCTGGTGAGCATCTCAAGCTGACGACCCAAGTTCGAGAATCTAGACGTAAAGATAAGCTTTTCTACCAATGAATCTTCTTTATATGGTCCTATTTCTAATCGGGCTGTTTCGATTCGGCAAGTGCTGGCTACTGTTCATTGGCACACCGCTGACAGACCTGTTCAGTAATCTTGTGCACCGAGGCAGTCCAACTGAGTGAGGTATTGGGACGATCAGATCTGTAAGCTCAGCGCTGGTGAATATGATGGCCATATACTACACCTTTGGACATTCCAGAGATGATGAAACTTATCATTAAATGGTCGAGCGGAGAATCCATCAATTCTCCCCCGGGGGGGATTACCCCATCGTCTCCAAGAGCAACCGAGTTGCTTTCAACTCTCAAGCCAATCGAATCAACATGACGACCTCCCTCAGGTAAGTCTCTCTAACTCAATGACGAGCTGGAATTCGTTCAAGAGCCCAGGCTTGTGATATGGTCTTCAAGCGCTGGATGTTGTAGAGTTTGAGATTGGTCGGTATTGTGAGGAGATATGTAGATAAAGTTCCAAACTCGTTCGGATCGAGGGAGAGATGGGAGTTTGAGGGTCGGTTAGGGGTAAGTTGTAAGGCGCCCTGTCAGTCTTTGAAGAGTCGGAGTACTGATATCGACCACGTTCTCGAGAGAGGATTTTCTCCCCGTTGCCGTCTTTTGACGCTGCTTTGCTTTTCTAGGTCCTACCAGATCGATGCCTCTTTGGACCAATCCCCGCCGAGCTTTCTCGACATGTGCGCCCTTGTGAGGTCAGTAGTGCTTTGTTATTCGTTCGCATCGCGATGAGGATGTAGTCATCAGAACACATTCCTGATAATGAGGCTGAGTTCGTCTCTCGTGGTCAAAAAACTTCCTCATCGCTGTGGTCTCGGAGTTCCCTCTTATCGCCGTCGAGACGCGAAGCTGGCGTCGTCAGTCGTTCTCAGCCAATGGTCACCATCGTCGGTCGCTCTTTATCACACCTCCCGCACTACTTATCAGACAGTTCGGCATGGGCAGTAGCAAGGGGATGCAATAAAACTTGGGACTTCTATCCTAAGTGACAAAAAGCCTTGGGAAAACTTTGGTAAATTTAGCAGAGTTGTAGAAGATCTTAGACTAAGTATTTTTAGCACCTCAGTTTAACGTCAGAAGTCTTCTCACACCCTGAGGAGTAGTTAAGTTATTCTCCTTTCAACACAAACTTAGCACTGTGAGTCGTCGACGAGTGTTGATCTCCTGAAGCTCATCATCCCTACGCATCTCAGCGCCCGTCGTCAACAGCAACCCCTCACCGTCAGAATTTAGCAAACAAACAAGCCCCATTCATTCAATTGACGTCGAAGTCGGGTGCTTCCAATCGTTGCGGTTGAAAGTGCTAACAGGCATCAACGTTAGCATTCATTGACTTTCACTAACTCAAGCTGCAAACATCCGGTGCTGCTGGTTAGTGAGCTGACTGCATGAAGCTTGAGACCCAACAACCCGGAATACACAACCTTGTATCCATCCTGGCTACGAATGTCTAGGGCTGAGGCGACGTGACGGGTCTGGAACGTTGGATCAGCGAGCCGAGGACGCCGTGGCTGGGAAGCTCCGAGGTGTGACGACACAGGGTGTTCAGCTATAAGTTAAGCCACGGATCATGGGCAGTTATTCGTTATTCGGTCTGCTCAGGTATCTACTTCTATAATCATGTGCTACTTCGTCTGGTCTTGATTTCAACAGGATGCTGGCTCTCATCGGTATTCACAGCAGACCCGATTCCGAGATCAATCCCATCAAAGGCTCCCCTATAGTAACAGAACTGATCATACGTCCCCGGAAGTTCGGAGCATATGGTGTTCTCACCATCGCTAATGTACTGCCCAGCTTGAGCTTCACATGCAGTCTTCCGATCCTCCGTCTGCTCACACGTAAGGGCGCCAAATGCAGGGCTTTCGAGTGAGTCGGCACCGCAAAGCTTGACACCATTGGGTGAAGTGCCATCTCCGTATGCGATGCAGAGGTAGAATCCGCCGCTTGTTTGGAGGTAGCTAGTCGTGGAGTCGATAAGAATGATCAACGGACCGCTGGCGATGAAGCGTGGTGTTGTTGGCCATACCACTGAGGAGCCATCGCGGTCTACGCCTGAGAGCTCTTCGCTGACGGTACCTTCGACTTTGGCGGCGAGGACGAATGTCCCGAGAGGTCCGGCGATGTCGGTCGTTGTGGTTCCGGCGACTGTGAGTGTTGAAGCAGCTGTCTCGATGCTGGTCTCTGCAGTCGTTGCGGCTTCGATAGTGGTTACATCTTCCACTGTCGACGTCGCGATGCTGGTGGATGACTCGACAGTAGCTTCCGTCGCAGTCTCAATCTCAGCGGTGCCTGTTGACAATCAGTTTCTCGATTCCACTTGACATCCAATGTGCAGAGGTACTTACTTGAAACACATACGCCGGCGACCGCAACATCTGCCGCAAGCAGCGACCATAGAAGCGCGAAACGCATATTGAAGACAAAATAACGAGCGACGACTGCCAAAGCAGATGGAAGAGAGTAACTCCCCCGTCGTCAACTCTCAAGACTTTTGTACTGTGGAATAGGAGACCAGACTATTGTTGGGTTCCAGACGTTAACAATCATCAGGGTGCAAGAAAGTCTCTAACACGTAATACTGGTGTCCAAATAAACTGGTCTATATTACCACCAAGTTGCCATGTATTTTCCCAAGTATTTCTATCTATCATCCAGGTTCAGAGGTCCTAGCCTTTTTGCCTTCCCTTGACAGGGGAGAAGAGATTGCAGCTGAGGCTGAGTGGCGAAATAGCAAGCACCAGTTTGTGACTATTGGCGGAGATTATTGCGATCGACTCGGTCATCAGTGAAGGTATTTATGCTTCAAGTTTGAAGATGGATCTGGTTGATGTGAAGTGTCTGAGGATCCTCAGATGGCCAGTATCTACCTGCTCCGACCATGTTTGGGGTTAAAGTTAGGTGTGGATAGATAAGAGTCAATCACTCGGAAGGATCCTCTAGCAGCAGCCAACTGAACACACATACATGCATCAATTAGACTCTCTGTGCTTCAGCGATAAACCAAAATCTCAATTGTTCCTGATAGATCAGTATCCAAGAGTCTGATGCAACATGCATGCCATCTGCCAATACCACGTGGAGATTCCATCTCATTCACTCATTCACACTGGCAGGCCAAACCTTCTCTCCAGCAACAGACCACAAACTTAGCAACTCCCCCCAAAACAATCAGCTCCCACGCGCGAAGTAACAACAACTCTCCATCGCTAAGAACCTTGTTTCACCAAGTCCTAGCTAGCTTAACTTGAACGATCTGGAACAATGAGACCCAAGGTGGCATCCGGGGAAGTGCGCCACAATCAGGATCAAACGCCACAAGAGTATTAATAGAACACCAATTACCCCGAGATATCCATGCAAGGTACAGAGAGAGTACAGAGTCCTCTGTATGCTGTTTGCTATATCGAAAAGGCACGTGTTTGTTTCGAGGCGCAGTTGTTGTTGTTCATGATTGTGGTTGAGTCTGTACCGTATGTACGCCACGTAATTGTGAATTTGCTGTCTTGGCGGTGAAATATCCCTTGCATTGAGTTCAGTCAACTAAAAAGGGTTCCTCCGCCAGTGGAACCCAGGGTCCTCCCGTGCTATCTGCACCTATTTTATGGGGCGGGGCAACCGGACGTTTCCTCCCTCCAGCCTTAAACCAGTCTTGTCTTGGCTCAGGATGCAACTGTGACAGAGTCAATGATGTCCGGCTACGGCGGCTTCCACGGGTTACAGTAGCAGTCCGCTACTTGTCCGTCAACCACAGCATGCTTCTGCTATCTTCCATCCCGTCGTCATGGTTCTATCATGCCATGCCATGCCATGCCATGCCATGCCATGCCACAGCTCTTACTAAGTAGGCAAAAAGCTTATCGAAACCGCCGCCCAGTCTAGCCAGTCTGTCGTTATCACAAGCCTGTCCTTGTGACCCCCCGCTATCTTGATTCTTGGTCTTGGGCATCAGATCAGGCTTGCAAGCCTCCATCCATCCATGGTCTCGCAGATCACACACTAACTTGGCACACAGTCACAGGCCCAGTACTCCGTATGGAGAGTAACTTACGTACCCAAACTGCCGAGAGGATTTTCTCTGTCTCCCGTCTCCCGTCTCCCGTCTCCCGTCTCCCGTCTCCCAACTCCCGTGTCTTCTCTCGTATGCAAAGTCGATCACTTGTGATGTCTACCGATTCCGTCAGGCAATGATCCGATGATGACACCCCACCCTCATAACAATATCGGACGGAGCCAAGCTCACTGGTTACACGGAATTAAGCATGGTTTATTCCCACATGTGACTCACTGACGCCTTTCCTTGGCTCTATCATCAGAAGAGTTGTCTCAGACCCTCCAGAGTGGCGCTCTCCCGCTGACTGCGCAAAGCTTCCCACCCTCCTGTCTGCTTGTTCTACGGTACTCACCGTGGGACAGGTTCGTTAGTAAGTCTTGATCGGGTTCGCCCTGGTGTTTTCTGGTGTTTTTTGTTTTGTTTGAGCTACGCTTTGATATAAATAAGCAGGGTTCTGCCTGTCATATTGGGCCAGAAGGTGAAAACCCCCACTACAGCAGAGACAACTCACGAGCCTGAAATCAAGAAAAGGGCGAGAGAGAGAGAAAAAAAGAAAGGAGAGATAGTTGTGGCTGTTTAGATAAGACCTCGATCCCCTCTCGACACATCAACTATACCGACTTACTACATTACAATTACCTATCACCACCCAAAATGTATCGCGAGAATCATCCTGGTCCCCTCTCCCTCCCCGCCATGTGGAGTCCCCCCAGCGACGAGGCAATCCCTCTACCAAAACAATCCCACCACGACAACCAACGATCCCGCCAAGCAAGCACATGCTCTGAACGCAGCTGCGAAGGCATGAGCCTTGACGAGACGAGGGAGTTATGGAGATGTATGCTTGAGCTTCAACTTCGATATGGATGCTACAACTCCACGAGGATCGATATGGCTGTTGATGCAGGCGAATGCGGCATTGACTTGATGCGTAAGTTCTCTTCTCTGGGATGGCGTTGCACTGGTGCTAATTGATCGTAGCAAATCGCTTTATTATCGATACCCTCAATGAATCTGTCATCGATCTTCCTGATGAGGGTCGAGAGCTACTTGACCGTTATCTATGTCCATCGTCGCCGACGAAGCAAAAGTGGAGGTTCTGGAAGAAGGACTGAGCTTTGTATACTTGTGTTGACATCTTAAGGCGTTGGTATCCGGACAGAAGGACCGAGATGCATGAGTAGGAGTTGGATGCATGTTGAAAACTTGATCGATACCCCCCAGATATCAGAATGGCCCTGATTTATTTATTTGCATGTTTTTAATTGAACAACATCATTATCATTTCTCGTCTCTCGTCTCTCGTACTTGATATCCAACAAAAGAAAAGCAATCACTATGCTCACAGCTTCTCTTCAAACTCGCAATCCCCAATAAATCCAGCCTGTATCTTCATACTCTCCAAAACCCTCCCCTTGACATCCTCACTCTCAATATCCATCCCCATAAACCCACCATGCGTAGCCCCAAACTCATACCCCTTCAACACCCCCCACATCCTCGCCATCTCCCCGACCCCCAGAGGAATGAAGTTCGGAATGCTCCACAGGAACGAGAACGAGTTCAGCCCAGCCGGTCGGGTCCGCGATGCCCCCGTGGCGTCTGCACTCCAGTTCCCGACGCCCGACGCCGTCGTCATGAGCGTGTCGGCTATGAACAGCCGCGAGTTGTAGTGCAGCACCATGGAGCCGGGGAAGTGTCCGCCTAGCTTGATGGCCTTTACGCCGGAGACGATGGGCGTTTCGAGGGCTGTGAGGAAGATTTGATGGCTTGAGGAGAGGGTTGTCCAGATATTGTCTTCGGCGGAGAGATAGACTGGACAATTGAATGCGCGAGCCCATTGAACGTGGGTGCTGTAGAAATGAGGATGGCTTATAACAATCGCCTTCAGCCCTCCCCCGCTCTTGATCCTCTCAACAGTCTCATCGTCCAGCAACGTGATACAATCCCAGAGAATATTCCCCTCTGGCGTTTTGATAAGAATAGCACGCTGTCCAATCGCCAATTTCGGCTGCGACGAGATAAACGTGATGTTCTCATCAGAAGGGCATTTTGTCCACTCATTTGTATGCTTCTTCTTCAACTCCCCCAGGGTTGAGAACGACTGTCCAGACGGCGGCACGAATTGGCGCGGGTCATCGCAGATGTGACATGTCTTGAGGGCGCTGCGATCAGACGTTGGGAATTGAGTCCCGCAGGTGTCACAGACGAGCCATGAGTCGGCGGTGCTGGGGTCGTACGGCTCTGGGGTGAAGCTCATGATGGGTTTAGCTTGCGATTTGTTGGGACGATCTTGTGCAGAAATAGGTAGGGAATTGGGGGACGACTTTCTTGTTTTCTTGTAACTATCACTATCGTTCGTCCTCTTTATCCCCCACCTTTGAGCGACCTCGGCCGAGTTGTCGCTGCAGATGAGATTTGATTTGTAAGCTCTGCTCTCTATTCAATTCCTCGGTGGACTCACGAGATTATAAAGCAGGGCCCTTTGTTCACGAAATGCTTCAACTAGCGAGGTCTAGACTTGTAATGCAATTGATTCCAAACATTGATTCAAACATTGATTCCAAACATTGATTCCAAACATTGATTCCAAACATTGATTCCAAACATTGATTCCACATCCTACTTCGTGTTCCTGGTATCAAAGAGTATCATGATTCCATCACCAAACTCCAGACACACCTACCAAATCAAGACGAGACTACTCCCAAAAGACGAATCTACCACGCCTCCCACATCTGGTTTCCCATGGAGATCAACCTGTTGAACAACTGATCCCGCATCGAGACCGCCGTGAGATGATGTTCCTGCCCGTCCTTGGTCCTAATCATCAACCCATCCACAATCTCACTTCCCGTAGCCCATCCAACAATGATCTTGCTCTTCCACCCAAGACCGCCCATCTTCTTCAGCTCATCGATGTCACCAATAGTAACTGTCCAAGCGGGCTTTAGATCTCCAAGCTCGGTCGTCCAACTAACAGCGGGTGTCGTAGCTGTAGCTGTAATATACGCGTGGCCCTTCTTTCCCTTGTATCGCGCTGGGAAGCGGATTGGTCCTGTGAGAGGATACGGTTCTCGACCCTTCACGACACCAAGACGATTCTTTGCGTGATGAGCGCCTGCTTTGGCTTTCGCTTTGTCGGCAGCTAGAGCTGTTGTAACACCACCCTTTGCTGTGCCGCGGATAAAGTTCATGATGCGATGAGATCTCTTGTGCTTTGTCTTCTCCTCTTCGTCCTCGTGCTCATCTTCGTGGATGATGTTTGGATCAGGCTGCACAGCCTCGGCGATTTCGCTCCGCGATGCTCCTTGTGGTGGTGTCAGCATGAGTTGAACTTCGATAAATGAGTGTTACACACCTAGATGCTCCAAATCCTCTCCAGCAGTCTCGTGCGGAACAGTCGGGGGGGGCACGTCGGAAGATGGAGGTGGTGGCAGAGGAGCCTTGTTCTTCTCTCCAATGCGAAGAAGGGTGATAGCCAATTGCGCATTTGTAGGGACTCCTCGAAGAATAGTGTTTCGCAGCTCGACATACTTTTCCCAGCGGGGATACGTCCTGTTGATGAAGTTCATAGCGGGTGTGATGATTGGATCACCAAAGAATCCGAATCCGGCTGCGAAACCCATTCCTTTCATGGCCATGTAGGGAGTCGTGAACCAAGCGCCGAGTAGCATGGGTACAAGAACACCAATGAGGATGAATTTAGGTCGATGGCGATGGAAAGGCGCCGCTGGACTAAGAGCATTACCGAATCGCTCCCAGGTATCAACAAAGTCGGCAACCAGATGCATCGTCGGACGCGCCTTGTCCCAAACAGCGTTCGAGACCGGCTTCTTAGCCCTATCATGTTCAGCATGAGGACTCTCTCCCACAGACTTCTGTCTAGCCTCAGTGGCCTCTTCAGTGAGTTTCGTCGGATCAGGCGCAGCGCTATCATCGTCGGGATCCGTCTGGGGATGTTTACCCGCAGCCGTGCTAACAACAATCTACGAATCACTCAGTATCCTGCCCCCGAAGTGACGTAATTGAAAAGCAAAGCTTACACCAGAACATACCGTAGACAAGCTCGTCACAAAGCTATGGGCTTCCTGCTCGACCGCTTCACCCTTGTGCTTCTCCGGCGCACCGGTGACGGAGTCATCAGACGCTAAAACACCAGCTGCTGGTTTCTTGACACCCCCTGTCTTGGAGTCAATTATCGAGGGTGGTGCGCCAGGGAAGCAGATATCGCGGGCCTCGTGGGACCAGATGATTACCATGAGGAAGACAATGATCGTGGGGCCGAGAATATCGAGAAGCCATGCGAGTGTGTATACTACGAGGAACGCAGATGTTCGCTGATACTCCCTCCACGAACGAAGACGCACAATATGCTTCCAGAACGAAAACAGCTGCGCAAACACAGAAACGTAGAGCCGCTCGATCTGCGCCCTAAGCTTCTCGGGCGAAAACTCTTCTTCGTCCGCAATGCTCATATCCAGCATTCCCAGCGGGGGCTCCTCGATACTCCTGACATAAAAGACCTGCTTATCGAAGCGTCGTATCAAAGCCCAGACATCTTCATTCTTCAAGCCACCCACCAGCGGGGGCACGACGCGGGGAGGTTCGTTCCATCCTAGATTCTTGACCTCGACGTCGCCGTGCTCAAGCTGCGCTGCGCCTTTTTCTTCAAAGTTTTGGGATTCCTCGGCGAGGGCGTGGCTGACGGTTGGGGCTTTTTCTTGGTGCTCTTCTATCATTTCTGGTTCGCTTCCTGTGTTGCTTGCTGTGAAGCTACGGTTTGGGTGGTCTGTTGTAGCCATGATGTCTACTGTCGTTCGACTGTACGGTAGTTGCCAACGCAGGTATCATCAATGGGAGACTAGAGTTGTTATGCCTTCATATCTCTTGGGCTGGAATTTGATGCCCCGCCTCCTACGTCAAAATGCCAGGGAATCAGTAACGTATCATGACATCTGCCCTCCTTCCGTGACGTCATAAGGTCTTAGATCAACGAGCGACAGCTGCAACCAACTAAATCCATTATTTCCAATCACAGCAACAAAAGCAAACACGGTGTGTGTGTGTATCTGCCAAAGCGTAGAATTTCAGTGGATATCGATAGCTGTCGTAAGCTCTATTCAGCTTGTGCTGGATGCAACCTCCACGTCACGGTTCCGCAAATGACACAAACAGGCCTTGGTTAGCGTCTTGACCTGAGCATCGCAACCTTGTTGGTGAGATGATGAGGCTCGGTCGTGGGGTTTTGTCGATCCCGGGTGTAAGCGCCGGCGTGGGGCCGATTACCGATATCGCGGAGGACATCGTCCGGAGGTTGTCAGCTCCAGAGGTGATGATTTGTTGGGATTTGGAGACAAACGACAGCTGAAGAGTGAATACTACCCTGGATCAAGCCTCGTCGTCACTGTTTTATGTCGGTTGAGACTCTTTTGGACGACAGCTGATCGTAGGTGATTCCCAGTTTCAAGACATCGTGAGTAGATTCTGCCTCATGTATGGCATTCTCTGAGTGAAGCCTTTTCGAACGACATCAATTGGAACACCTTACCTCCTCCATCGCTTATCGCCGCGACTGAGCCCATATCTATTCTCTCAAGTGGGTGGATAGACAAATGTCGCTGGACACATCCTTCGAGACTGGGCTGTGCCACCTCTCTCCATCTCTCGAGACAGCATGCGAAGAGGATGTCAATTGAATTTGACACATGACAACTACTCGATGCTGCCATCTTTTCCACAGCAGCGTACGAATCGCGATACCAGTGATTCGAGTGGACCTGGCGCCCTTGTCTTCGGCGATGTTCAAGACTGAGGTTCTTGACACATCGCGACCAGATAATCTCACGATATACCGTGCCCCTATCGTCAAACTAAGGTCAAAATCTTGATTCTCTTCTCTTTATGAATTGTCGTTCGACCTCCCTTTAGATCTCCTTCCTGTGAAGCGATTGATTCAGCGGTCAACTCGACTACCCGGTAGCTCCAAGAATTGACGATATATTTTACCACGAACGGAATCTTGAAGCGAGTACTCTCTCTGCTCAGAGATTTGTTCCCTGCTGTAAAAAGCTTTTCTCCTCTCAGACCAGACGTATCACACTCACTTTGCTTTTGCTTCGTGAACTGGATATTACACGAGCCCAAGGTTTTCAGAACGTGATCGTCATGGAGTCATCATTGCACAGCATCAGACTTCACGAACAACATTCGCAACCAGTTTTCTAGGGCTTCATTTCGTTTATTAATGTTATTCACATCACCCAAGACTAATGCGATATCTATAGCATGAAAACCTGGCTGGGCAACGTATAGCGTAGTACTGAAAAGGACAAACAGCAAATCTTGACTACCCTAAACCTGTCACATCGCGAACATGCGAAGTTCATACTCAACCGCTTCAATCACATCAAGTCGACTGGATCAGACACTCGGTGCACACGTGTTTTCCTTCATGGGGTTAAATTCATGAACTCAGATACGTATCACCAACAATTGGCGAGTTTGAATGGCTTGGGAGCCCGAAAGCTGACTCTCATCAGATGGACATACAACCTACGATAACCTCTATAAACGCTACAAGTGAATCGGTCCAGACGAAGCCAGTACATACTTCCAGATACATCCATTGAGCCATGGCAAATCCTCTCTTCCGAAAAACACCGATAAACGCCTTTGTCCTGCAACGAACCAACTCCCGGCGTCTTGATACCGGGTACAACCGCCAGGATCACAACACCTCTGCATACCCTCGATGATCTACAACACATGAATTGAGGCATATAGACACGTTGACTTACCTCCCATTCCCTCTCGCCATAATAAGGCCTCGTTCTACTTACGCCAGGCGGTAACTAATTCTGCACACACATCCCGCGAAACTGATTGGAGGAGCCAAGTGTGATATCCCCTACAGCAGCGAGGCCAGAACAACTCTACCCCAGAAACCGATGAGGCCTAGCTGCATAGCGGCCCCGAGGCCAATGCAGCATTGGAATACCATGGAACATGGCAGCCTCGTGGCTAAATGAGAGGAGACTGTTTCCTCCCCCATACGCGCCCGCCATACAACTCATTGATTGTGACAGCCTCGACCACGGGATCAGGATCTGGACGAATGAGCATCCGCCCATCCACCACACGGCGCGTCAAATTGAATGGTTTGGCTGGGGAGAAGATACTTTCTTTTTGGATGAACCGGCAAGGTACTGTACAGTACTGCAAAGCAGGGGAAAGAAAAGGCAAAAAAGCAACAATGCATCGGCGGTGAGGTGAGCTGCAATAGCAGGGATTCATCAGCGCTTCCCATTGCGACAACACAGCGACAACGATACCTTGAGCGAAGGATTGAAGCCCGAATCTTTCGACGACTGCAGCGTATCAGCCTTTCATTACGGATGAATTAGGGGTTGTCACTATTGCAGACGCCTACAAGTCCTCTTCCACCGTATAGACATTTTGGCTGATGTGCCCTATAGCGTGCAGATCGCAAATGGCACCAGCATCGGCCAGAGCGCATGATTGCGTCGCTCAGCCCTTTCCTCCTTGCGATCGCCATCGGAGACGCCTCAGTGAAGATTGAATTGATGTTCATCTGATTTGGCAAATAAAATAGAGCAAAGCAAGGACAAGTGAAGAGAGATCGTAGAGTTGGTGACGGTATCAGTCATGGAGGCCCCAGATGGGTTGAACATAGCCAATGCCCGAAACCATGGTCGTAGGCCCAGATCGGCGTCTGCAGGCTCCTTAACCTGCCTGTACTCGACGACAGCTTGACTCAGAGCAGCAAGTACTTGGCTCGGGGAATCGAAAATGGAGTTGGTATCCCAATGGCGCGAGGAACGACTACTGGTTGTACAAGTCAGTCCTGCGTTACCACAGGCACTGCAAAGGTCAGACGATTCGGCAGTCAGCACAAGCCAAACTGCAACTGCAGACGACATTGAGTCCAGGGCAGGCAAAAAAAAGTGCCTTCAGGAAGTGCCCAACGGCTTCGCGCAGGATCCTGAGAGCAAGTCAATGACAACCTCGTGCATTCAGACCTGAAATGCCGAATATCCCGAGCATCAAATTTCCGTGCTTGTGAGCAGAATCTTGCTAAGCAGAAGCAGAGACCGACATGTGCATCGCGTCGGCGCCGCAGAAGGATTGGTCGTGCCTCAATGCCAAGTCTCAGTCCTAAAGTCAGCCGCACGAAAAGCACGCACACGGCCACACAACGAACCCTTGTCGCGATCGTCAGGAACGAGACACACCAAAAGCGTCCGGACCCCATGCCCGCTGGCCGCGTCCCTTCTTTAGGCAAAGCCAAGGCAAATTCGAGGTGAAGGCTGAGAAGAAGAAAAAAGTCGAACAGCCACCGTTGAAAGCCTTTTTCATCAGAGTTGAGACATTATTCCTCTCCCTGCGGCCGCTCAAATCAACTGGGTTTCCTTTTGAGTGTTCCGCTGCAACCCATTCAGTGAACCATAACAGCTGGAGTTAATATGCAACAAGCAATTCAAAAGCTTACCTGCTGCAGTCGAGTTTGCTTCCATCCAACTTCCAACCGCCGCGTGTGGATGCAAGGGAACCCCTTCTGCCGGCCTGCATATCGACCAATATCCCTCCCGCTGACGTTCCCCCACGATACATCGCAGATTACCATCACGTTATCAGCTCTCTTCTCAGCGATGCACTTCTCACGGAGACACTCTGAGCCGCTTCTCGGAGAGCAGCCAAGAGGGACAAAAAAGACGCGGCGTGGGGCCGGTGGAAGACTCTGCTCGTTTTCATGATGACGGAAAAAGAAAGGCAAGACTGAAAATTCTGATCCTGTATCCGTAAGCCCGGTGGAGATGGCATGTGGGAATCTTCTGGCCCCAAGCACCCAAGGCACACAAACTGTCGTCAGCGTTGTTCTCCTCTGTCCCTGAAAAAGCCCCAGCTTGTGTACTTGGTTGGTCCGATTGTGGTTCAGCTTGACGCCAATCTATTCCATATTCTGTCTGAGGCCGAGTTGGCGATGATGTTTTGGCGTTCCTGCAGATGGATGCTTCACGAGCCGGCCGACTTCAAGCACATGGCTTCCAAGCACACACTGGGCTTGATGCAACGGTCAAGGCCCTGATCAGCAAGCCCGGTGATTTCTGCCAGGGAAGTCATTTTTACCGTTTCATGGCATAAAGTAGCATAATTCTGATCAGTTTACTGAATTTAGCTCCGTTTAGGTTACTTCTGGCAAGCTAGCCTAATTAGGTAGGCTATAGCTACCGTTATATCAGCTATATCGAGCTAGTAGGGGTCGCTTAGGTTACCTAAATAGGTAAGGTGACCAAGAAATCTCCCCAATTTGCAGCTTTTTATCCGTACTCTGTAGTCTGTACAGCGTACAGGTCTAGTAGCTCGGGTACAAAACGGCACAAATTTGGGTACCTCGAAGGACCAATGTACCCAAAAATCATGCCCGATGAAATTCACCAGGCTTGCCGATCAGGGCCCAAGCCTCTCGGGGGAACAATCCAAGTGATCCCGCTCGGATCGTGACGTGCATCTTACGAGCCGGAATAGACTCAACGACGTTTCCTCAAAGCTGTAAGCGATAGAATCCCGATTGGCCGCAGTAGACGAAGCCGTCGACAATCCATGAGGCTCATGCACGTTTCCCAGCATTCTGGGGTCTCGTAGGCTCCGAGTGGCAGACCTTGTGCTGTAAAATCGCAGTTGTGCCTTTTGTGGGTGACATCGCGATTAACGACGTTGACGGACGATGCAATCCACACTGAAATAATTTGAGGCCATTGCCCAATCAAGTTCTCTTGGGAAGAGCACTAGTATCGCCACCAGGAACAGATGATATGAGCGATCTTGGCGGCTTGAGACCTGGCTACTTCGAGAGATCGCTGCATACTCACATGCTTCAACAAATCTTAATTGTTCATGATATCGGAGAACATGTTGAGTGTTACACAGTGTGTAGTTGCTCGGCTCTGTTCTCATACGATTTTCATTCAGCATCTTCATGGATTGGCAATCACATATGCAGTTGCATTGTGCTGCCGTGATGTAGCATTGAGTTGATGGAATCAAGCCATTGCAGCCGCAGCCGTTAGAGTGCCGTGAAACACAACGGTATAGGCGCCCGGTGTCATTCCCGATGCTGATTCTTACACCATGGCTGCTGAACTCTGTTCCCAACAAAGATGCCACAAAGTCATGACGTCCACGTCAAGGTCAAGGTAATTCGTGGGCTTACACATTGACATTGAAGCCCGTGCTTCAATCGTTATCTTGACCAGAATCTCGTCATAACCGCAGCGTTGCGACCGTTGGTAAAGAGCGTGTAGGTGTAGTGTGGCGCCCACAAGTTCAATTGGAGGGTCCGACACCAGTAGGCGTCGCAAACTCTGCTGTCTTTTCACCCTGGCCACGAGTTTTGGACCAATTTGTGAAAAGCCCCGCGAAGTGTTCAGTTTGGCAAAGAGACTAAATTCCAAGAGATGATGTTGATCATGATGACAATGACGGCATCTGGTGGATTCTTGCTGAAGCTCTTTGCACTCAGGCACCCGCACCCGCACCCCAACCC
>VYWZ01000562.1:0-28066 GCA_008711595.1 Fusarium xyrophilum | reverse complement strand
TGTGGGGTGGCAGACGTTAATGTTTAAGTTATCACAAAATGATCATTCATTCATGGAATCTACGGCCTGGAAGATATGGCTCAGTGGCACTTATTATTACCTACCTCAAAATATCCTTACAATTCAGCTTTACGAACGTCACGGATTGGATGCACCTTCTTGAGCCTGCACCTATCTAAGGAGTGTGTTTTGGGAGCATCGTGGGCTAAGTGAGAATATAGAGGCTGACATATGCTATTATGTCTGATACTCATGAATTCATACTGCAATTCAGTAACAGGGACAAAGTAACGCTTCAAGTGTGATGCCGAGAGTTTCGCCTTCACATCAGACATGATTGTTCGATCTTGGCGTGTTTGCCATTGCACAATATATACGGAGTATATAAATGACTGGAATTCCATATCCTCAAAGAGTCATCATTTGAATACTCAGTTCGTTCTAGTTCAAGATTATTCACTGATCATCCATGTCAAGAATGCGATCTTGCAAACATGCTAACATGGCATTTAGACTACCTGAGTTACTGATTACTTAGTACTGGTAGCGCCACTCCATGCATTCCAGCACTGTTGAAATGAAAAAAAGGAGCAACGAGTAGGGTTAGCTACATGGATGGGCGACACGGGGATGGCTATCAGCAGATTGTACTTGTAAGCATTTCCCTACAGCACATAGGCAAGGTAGGTACTTTAGATAATCTCATCTTCATCAGAGCATCAGCCTTCACCAAAAGGCTGACGAGGGGAGCAACTACCGTTAGTGTGGCGAAGCTCGACGCCACACCAACCAGGCGAAACAGCTGCCGTAAGGAGCCAAGTGTCCTACCTCTGATAAACTTCATCAACACGTTTCAAACACGACTTGAAAACGATACTTCGGAGCCAGCCACTTCTCTGTTGCACGAATCCTATCGAAATTGCGAGATCCTCGCACCTTCCGGCTGTGTTTGCTTCTTCATGATATCTTTACTGCAAGCTCAGCCGCAATGATGAGGTCCTCAGCTTGGGCCGCACTCTCGTGGCGCGCCCTCATATTCTCTCTGCTATGGACAGCTGTGGCAGCAAAGCAGGACAAGCCGACGGTCGACGCTTCCGTCGCGAAGCATCCTCCTCTCAATCTGAATTACTTTGAGGATAGTGACGTCGTTGTCTTCCAAGATATCGAAGAGAGAAACATCTGGAGGTCCGAAGATGCAGGCAAAACATGGGCGCAAGTCCCTGACATCCCTGACCGAAGCGCAACCTTCCTGTACCTTCACCCCTTCGATTCCAATTCTGCTTTTGTTCTCACGAAAGATCGGAAGCACTACAAGACCGAAGACCGTGGCAAAAGCTGGAGTGAATTCAGCAGCGGCACGATGCCGAGTGCTTTCCAACCCGATACTCTTGTCTTCCACGCTGGCGACCCGAAGCGCATCATTTTCAACGGCATGAACTGCGATGGAATTTTTTGCGACGAGGAAACAACATATACAATTGATGGTTTCAAGACTGTGCAGCAGCTGCGTCCCAGCACCTCAGGTTGCTGGTGGGCCAAGACCAACCGAGAGTTCACAACTGGTGATGCTGGGCTGGACAAGACCAGAATTCTTTGCATCGTTACCGACCCCCTGAGTCTCTTCAAAACAAGCCAGAAGTTGTGCGTTTCAGATAACTTCTTTGCTAAGGGCAGTGGCGGAAAATTCGACGAATTCGAGCCAAGTTTGGACGGTCAACGTGATGTAACTGGCGTCGTTAGCATTGCAGCCATCAAGAGCTTTATTCTTCTTGCCTCGTCATCCGCTGGCAGTGATGAGATGACCCTCTTCGTTACCAGTGATGCTCAATTCTGGCACCGAGCCATGTTCCCCACAGACGACAGCCATGACCATTCCCACAAGATTAACCAGGAAGCTTACACGGTCCTCGAGAGCACCAACTATAGCATTCAAGTCGACGTGATGACTTCCCACCCGTCCACACCTATGGGTGTCATCTTCACCAGCAACTCGAACGGTACATACTTCACAGAGAACATCCCGTACACCAATCGCAATGTCAAGGGCCACGTCGATTTCGAGAAAATAAGCGGAATTCAAGGTATCTTCCTCGTCAACACGGTCAAAAACGGCAAGGATGTTGATGCAAAGAGTGCAAAGAAAAGTGTGGTGACACAGATTACATTTGACGATGGAAGAACCTTTGAGCCAGTCAAAGCTGGACAAGACCCCATTCACCTACATTCAATGACAGACATTGACAATATCGGGCGCATCTTCTCGAGCCCGGCGCCTGGTCTTGTGATGGGCAATGGAAACACGGGCGCCGCACTCGGCGAGTTCGAGAGTTCCAATCTTTATGTTTCTGACAACGCTGGCGTGTCATGGAAAAAGGCGCTCGAGGGCCCTCACAAATATGAGTTTGGTGACACAGGCGGTATCTTGGTCGCTGCCAGAGATTCTCTCAAGGAGGACGTCGATAAGATTTCCTTTTCCTTTGACTATGGAGAAAACTGGGAGTCCGCCCCGCTCCCTGATGGCTTGAAGGTTAGGCCTGTTATTCTGACAACTACTCAGGACTCGACGAGTCTCAAGTTTCTGCTTGTTGGCGAGAGGGACAGAACTTTCCACATGATTGCCATTAATTTTGAGGGCATGGAGAAGCGCACTTGCGAGAGTAAGGACATGGAGTCATGGTATGCACGTGTTGACGACAAGGGAGCACCAACTTGCATCATGGGTCACAAGCAGACATACAATCGCCGCAAGAAATCGGCGGATTGCTTTCTCAAGGCCGACTTCCGTGACCCTGAACCCGTCATCGAGAACTGCGAGTGTACCGATGCCGACTTTGAATGCGACTACAACTTTCAGAGGGACCCCGATGACAACAAGGTCTGTAAGAAGGCTGGGCCAGTTCCTATTCCAGAAGGCTCTTGTAAGGGCAAGGATGAGACTTTCAAGGGATCGTCCGGGTGGCGCCTCATTCCAGGAAATACATGTACTCGAAAGAATGGCTCTCAGAAGGATGACCCAGTTGAACGCAAGTGCTCCGATGGCGGCAGTTCCAGTGGCGGTTCAACGCCTGGTACTCCGGCCAGCGGTGAGATTTCGCTCAAGGCCAATGAGTTCGCGGACATCAAAGGCAAGGACATGCAGAAATTTTACCTCATGGGTCTCGAATCTGAGAGTCCTACCAGCGAAGTTGTTATTGCTCGACCCAATGGTGATGGGCTGCCTGGCGGTCAAGTCGAGGTGGAAAACAAGCTATGGATCACAGCTGATCATGGCAAAACTTGGAAGCGCATTCTTGAAAAGGAGAATATCTTGGCACTGAAACCTCATCCCTACTTCAGGGAAGTCGTCTTCTTCCATACAGATTCTGAAAAGGTCATCTATACCATTGACCGCGGTCATAGCTTTCACAGCTTCAAGACACCATTTTCTGATCCAGGTGCCGCAATGAGTTTCCATCCAGACAAGAAGGACTGGATGATCTGGATCGGAAAGCGATGTGGCGATGTTGCGGGTAGCAAGGATTGTTACCCTGAGGCCTCAATCTCAACGGATCGTGGTGACAACTGGAAGACTCTGCAACGCTACGCGACCAAGTGCGAGTTCACAGGAAACTCTGCCTTCAAGTTCCGCGCTCAGAAACAAATCGTCTGTCTCGTTCACAAGGACGAGAATGCTGACAACCACAAAACCATTGTCACAATTGAGGACTTCTCTGAGGACGACAGGATTATCCACAACGGAACGGTTGCGGCGTTTGCGACTATGAATGAGTTCATCCTCGCCACGGATGAGGTTATTGAGGATGGCAAGGAGAGCGCCGGCCTGCAAGCCATTGCTAGTATGGACGGAAAGCATTTTGAAGCAGCCCAATTTCCGCGCAACTTTCACGATTCTCACTCGTCATCGTACACCGTTCTTGACAGCTCCAACCACGCCGTCAATTTATTTGTCGCCACTGATCTTTCCGAAGGCCGACGCCGCGGCTCAATAATCAAGAGTAATTCTAACGGTACAACATATGTCCTCAGTGCATCCAACGTCAACTCAGACGAACTGGGTTACGTGGACTTTGAAAAGGTCGCGGGTCTTGAGGGCGTCACCCTTATCAATTCTGTTTCGAATCCTGATGACAAGAATGGAAAGAAGGTGATTCAGACAAAGATTTCGCACAACGATGGCGCCGAATGGGGTTTCCTCGCCCCTCCATCAAAGGGTGCAGATGGCAAGTCTTATTCATGCAGCTCCTCAGGTGATAGCAAATGCGCTCTCCATCTACATCACTACACAGAGCGAGAGAATAGGGGCAGAACTTTCTCAGCAAGCACTGCTGTTGGCCTGATCTTTGGCTGTGGAAACGTTGGACCAAGCCTTGGAGATGTCAAGGATGCCGATACATTCATGTCAGCTGATGGCGGAATCAACTGGAAGAGCGTCAAGAAGGGTGCATGGACATGGCAATATGGTGATCAGGGCTCGATCATTGTGCTCGCGCAGCGTGCTACCCAGGCGAATAAGATCAAGTCAAATATTGTCTCTTACTCAACAGACGAGGGCAATACTTGGACTGACTACAAGTTCACCGACAAGGAGGTAACCATTCAAGACCTGACATCTGTCCATAGTGGAACTTCACGAAACTTCCTGGTGTGGTACCAGACAGATGACAAGAAACTCTTCGCTGCCAACCTCGATTTTACAGGACTCACAAATCAGCCCTGCAAGTACTCCGATGATTCTTCTTCAGATTATGATCTCTGGTCCCCTAAGCATCCTCTTCAAAACGATGACTGCCTTTTCGGACATAAGGCCAAGTATCTGCGAAAGAAGACGGACCGCAAGTGCTTCAATCAGGCAAGCATGTCACGATTGCGAGAATATGAAAACTGCGAGTGTACCCGGCGAGATTTTGAATGGTAAGTATAACAGTTGAACATCCCCGTGAATACAAACTAATCATTCGCAGTGCGTATAATTTCGAACTTGACAATCATGGGCAATGCAGTCTGGTTCCGGATCATGATGCCGTCTCGGGCGAGGAGTGGTGTAAGCAACATCCCAACGAGACTTCGTACTTCGACCCTACAGGTTATCGTCGCATCCCCTTGACCACCTGCGAAGGTGGCCAAGAGCTGGACAAGACCTCCACAGAGCACGCCTGTGCAGGACATGAGGAAGATTTTGCACGCAAGCGCGGCACTTCAGGCTGGGCTATTTTCTTTGCTACCATCATCCCCATGGGACTGGCAGCCGCTTTAGGCTGGTATGCTTGGCGCAACTGGAGCGGCAAATTTGGACAGATTCGATTGGGTGATAACAGTGCAACCTTTGACAGTGAGCAACCTTGGATCAAGTATCCCGTCATTGCCATTTCGGCGCTGGCAGCTGTTGTTGCTGCCCTGCCACTTGTCTTGACCTCCATATGGCGATCCGCCACTGGAGTCTACGAGCGCGTATCAAATCGAAGCAGGGGAGGCAACTGGTCAAGACGATATACCACACGCGATAGCTTCGCCCGAGGACGTGGTGACTATTCCATGGTCGATGACGACGAGGGTGAGCTACTCGGTGAGGAGAGCGATGAAGAGGTTTGAGCAAGAAGAATGTACGAGCTACGACGTGGACCCGGACTGTACTGTGATATGGTGTCTTATTGGGAGAACTTTTTTGTTTGCAGAAAATATGAATGCGATGGAATGATATGAGCGTTTTGGGAAGCAGAGAGGACTGGTAGCATAGCATGAGAAACAGAACAGAAAGGCAGACATACATGGTATAATTATCACTCCAAATGTGTCATGACACCGTAACTCACTTCACGCGGAAGAATGAGACACACTTGTCGTCGCATAAGGTATGATCTTACTCATCACACTCCAGCCTTAATCCCCTGAATATCGTGCTGACAGTCATCATTCATCATCAGCTCAGACATGCCAGCTAAGACTTGCATGAACTATCTGAGGCACAGGCAAGGAGGTAGTGACCGGAAGTGGGTATTCGTTCCGGTCATTTCTTGTGCGAGAAACTCATGGCTTGGTGATAGATGCACGGGTATCACACTTGCCGTGTGATATATCCGTGCTGGCTGCATGCCGAAGAGTTCGATTGCTTGGCCGGTAACAGCTCATGTTATAACGTCCAGTGGACTGGGACAAGGCTCTTGAGATATTGCACGAATAGTGTGATTGAAAGATTTCGACAACTATGACAAGTCACAAAGGCACTATTGATTTGTAGTTCATGTCACTAAGTGGTATTATACAGATAGACCCATGCGGCTCGGAGCTATATGTCCATCATCTTTGATTTATTTTTGCAATTCCAATCCCCGTTTGCGCCATGCTTGCGATGCTGCAGTCTGTAAAGAAGACATTGCTATATTCATGTTCTTAATGCAATTGCGGTCAAGATTATTTCTCAACACGACAAACACGCCATAATATTACTCCTTCAACTCCTTCCAATGAGTTACCTAGACTGTTTTGCTCATGCAATGCCTGTATATGAACCGGACCATAGCAAATGCGATGTAACAACAGGTCTAATATGACAATTAACCGATTTGGGGTATTTGGTAGTAAAGAAAAACAAAAGAATGTATGAGATAATGCTTGCTGCTCAAAAATTGATAACCAATACATGATTTTTTTTATATAACCCGGAACGCCTAGGTGCTGGTTGCTCCATTGCAGATGGCTGCGCTGTGGCGCTATGGCTCGGACTATGACCGCTTGACTCGATTCCAGAATCTTTTCACGGTGCGTTTATCATGATCGACAGGATCTTCCCGCTGGTCCAGAGCAGCGAGCTGTCTTTCGATGCTCTGTTTGGGGTTGATTTCGCGAGCGTACAATGCTGAGCTAGGTGTGTGATCTCCACGGCTTGAGCTCACTCGACTACCAGCCTGTTTCCAGCCATAGATCTGATCCTCGCTTTGGCGAAGATCTGGTCGTGTCAAGGTCATGCGAAGTGTCATTTCTCGGCTCGCTGCTGGATCGTATATAGATTTCTCTCCTCTTGAGTATGATGAGTGCTCGTTGCTACTTCGTAGAGATCGAATATGCGGTGTCTTGTCAAACAATTGAGGAGTTTTTGGGGAATCAGGTTCAGCTGCAGAAGCATCGTCGCTGTATCTTGATGATCGATCATCTTCTAGGAAGCTTCGCAACCTGTCCGACTCGTATGCGGAGGCCTTGTTCAATCCCGTTTGTGGTCGGGGTCCATCTTTGGAAGAGAATCCAAACTCAATGGCCTCATCAAATTTCTGGGGTGAAGCGAGATAAGCTCGAAGCTTCTTCCGAGCCTCAGGGTCTTGATAATGAGCGGCAGAAGGGTCGAGGGGTGGGGTCAAAGGAGAGGGAGACGCCGAGGTGATTTGTCTGTTGGCAGATATCAACGACAGCGCGCGAGCACGAGACTTCTTCCGCACATGGCCAGATGAGCCAACAATGGAGCTGTTTGAGGCAGACGGCGGCAAAGCGGTGGGAGAAGCAGGCCCTTCTCCTAGTCCATTGACAGAGGGTTTTCCAAAGGGCAGCTTGTTAATTGATAAGTGACGTCGAAACGATGGTCTTCGGCTCTTGTTTGGAACCGGTATCTCTTCTCGCAGGTTGATGTGATAGTCATCGAGATATAAACGGAGATCCAAACCATCTTCATCGTCAAGCCATCGGAAACTGTCGTAGAAGGAATCTGAACGCTTGATGTCTGAGCTTGTCATGGCTCTGTCATTTTGCCTGGACAGCATACCCGAGAATGGTGACGTCCCTTCAGACAATCCAGGACTTGGGAGCGGCGACGGCATTTTGACCTCTTGGGGTGGAATATCGAGTTTATTCGATGCTGCTTCTGGCGTGTGGTTGGAAGTATCTTGTGACTTATACGCCAACTGGAGCTCTTCCTCAGTAAGGTAGCGGCGTTTTATCTTTTCAGGAAGTTTGGCGTAGAATTTTTGCTCCGTTTCAGCGATTCGCGGACGTCCTGTGCGCAGGATAGAATCATCCGAATTAATGAGCCTTTCTTGGTGCTCGTAGCTCCGTCTAGGTTTGGGGAGTGATGACCAAGGGGAGAGAAGTTGATCTTGTCCGACGCTACCGGGCCGTTGACAATGTCCTAGGTCGGGTGATTGAGCTAGTTGCGATCGCTCGATAGTTGAGAAGTACTGTCAAAGAGAAAAGCTCAGTACGAGGCACCAAGTAAGTAACAGCGAATGTAGCAATTAAATAGAGCAAATACAAAAATGTAGATAAGTCATGAAGGGGAAACCCTGGTTCTTAAGGTACAGGAGACGGGCGGGAATGGTTATGTCTCAATTCAGGAACGAAGCGGCAGAGCTAATTCAGAGAGTCGTCGACTAAAAGGCTCGTGGTGCACGACTCGAATGTCTTGGGTGTATGGGGTGTATGACGCCTGGTGATTGCTGGTACACAAGCACGTTGGTGCACCCCGGGTGGCATGGATCATCCAGGAACTGCACGTCTAGGGCGTCGTCACAACGCCTTGGGTTTGGGTTGGGGGACGTGGTTGCTGAGCGAAAGAGAGCACTTTCTTGCTCCTGTGTGCTTTGTATCAGGGGTTGCGTAGACAAGTCATGGGAGGATCGGCCAATGGCTAGGCACTGAGCGGACGAAGTGCGTGGAGCCGCCAAAACGGCCACCGCGAGCCAAACCAGACAGGGCAAGGACAAGACATGGGTATTGGACAGTGGCTGCTTTTGGCGATTCCTGATGGTTCCCCGTTCCTCTCGAGATACCTGGGGGTTCCTCAATTTGACGATTAGGCGGCGACTAGCCCCCGGCACCTGCAAGAGGACTCATATGCAGACAGGTACATAGAGTACGGTAGACAACCTCGCCAAGTCATATTGATTTCGTACAGCCCAAAACACCATAAACTAACGCATACGAGGTGGGCAGAGACGCTTGTCGAAATGTGAAACCTTGTTTCGTTTGAGAAAGCAAAAGGTGATGAGGACTGCGGTGGCATGAGAAATCGATTGATCGCATTCCTAAGAGGCCTCAAACCTTCGTCTGCTTCGACTCCCTTATGGTAGTATCGAAGCAGACCGTGAGAAACAAAATATGGGACACACGGCAAGGGATCCGCAAAACAATGAAAGCCACGAACTCACTTTTCGTTGAATTGTTGTAGGAAGAGCCTCGAATTCTTGTCTCGTAATGGTCGCCGATGGCCGATTTTCTGTGGTAGGAGGCTGGACATCAGAAGATACCCTTTGGTGTTTTGAGGAAGTGGACGCAGCAGCGCTTGGACTCCGTCGCCACTGAAGTAGGTGACTGCGGGAAGATGATGGACGGTGATCTGCAGTGAGACTATCGTCGGGGAAGAGGCACTCTGTATCGATTTTGCTAAGCAAGTCATGATATTGCGAGTTCTGTCGCATGTTATCGGTATCATGATCTGTCTCTGAATGTATGCGCAGCTCGATCTGCTCCTCTTCTGCCCAGGCGCGATACAAGCTGTTACTGCATGTTGGATCATCCTTCGTGGTCGTCACATCTGTAGTTGCAATGCTCATGGGTCGAGAAGGCAGCAAAAAGCTGTGGTCTCCAAGGCCTTGGCTTTGATCGACGGCGCTGGTATCCGTAGAACCGTTAGTGTCGAGCCTTGTGGGAACACAGCGTTGGCGTTGCGGCTGCAGTGGTGGCTTTGGGCGCTGTAGAGAATGCATGGTATCGAAAATGGGTGCATACACATGCGAGGGTTGTGCGTGTATGCGGCTCTTGTTGATATGACTCGTTTGATTCGGGTAGTGATGTAGAGGCCTAGGATAAAGAGGTTGAGATAAACTTACAGAACCCGAGTAGAGAGTCTCGTTGTCGAAGAAGCTCATAATATCATCAGGACGGCCTGGGCCCTGGCTATTAACGCTGCCGCTATCTCTTGCATTCATGCTATTGCTGTCGATAGCCACCACTGCTTCAGCTCGATTTGGCCATTGATCCTCGTTCCATCCCGGGGTCGTATCTACTAACGCTGCAATTCCATCACCCTGGCTCATGACGAAGTCGAGTTGAGAGTTCGGCTCGTGCTAGAGCTGCGAAGCAGGGTTGTCGAGATTTGGCGACAGGGTGTGGTGATGAGGCCGAATAGCTAGCTACCTAGTGACTGCTGATCATGAGGCAATCGGAAAGGAACGGCGATGCAAGGCCCACTGCTGTCAAGCTGGCTCCCCGCAGACACCGCCCCTAGACTCCTCGTCCCTTACCTTGGGGATGCGATTGACACTCGGCTGACAGTGTCTTACCCGTAGACGAGACGGCTGCCGATCGAGGGCGAAGGTTTGCAAGGAGGAGAGTTGCAGTAAACAAAGTGTCGATTCGGGAAGAGTCGATACGAAGGGCAGATCGGAAATGGTGGACGATGCTGCTATTGCTCGTGCCTTGTCGATATGCTTCAACTCAACGGTCAAAGCATATCATCATAAGCGAATGCAATTCCCGAGGACTCGTTGTAAGTGTGCCGTAAATAGAGATCAAAAAAGGTCAAGCACGGCTTCAATCTTGATTTATTGACCCTGTACAAGAGCCAAGCCTCAACTAGGTAAAAAGTAAGGTACAGCACGCGGTAGCGAGTGGCAGGTACGGAATTTGCCGATCGCTCGAAGGGCCAGCTCGAATTAGCTCTCAGCAACGGTGAGAGAACGTCCTGTAGGGGTAGGAAAGCGTCCGAGGCAATAGGGAAATCGACGATGTGACTTTGGCGTGGAGATGGAAGAAAGAGAGGAAAAGAAGGAGGAAAAGAAGTCCGGTCAACTACGGTATACCTAGTCCATACATAACACAAAATTCTAAGTAGTAATACTCCGAAGACTTGACCAAACCTCAGTCCAAAGGTCGCGCCGTTCCGTGCCGTGCGTCGTGGTGTCGTGTGCTGCTGTGTCGTGTGTCGTGTGCTGCTGTGTCGTGTGCTGCTGTGTCGTGTCTTACTGGGCGTCAGCTCCGGCATCAAGGCCAGATTCGTATGGAACGGGTCCCTAGCGAGCAGGCATGGATGGATACGACCACTTTCTGCTCAGAAATCACGGCGGTGCTTCAGAATATGTCGATGCCCGTCCCATCACCATCAACCTCGATCCCCGTAGCTGTACAGAGTAGTCCTCGAGGAACTGGGGACCCAGCTCCCTGGCAACACCCGTTCATGAACGGTGAACCCACCTCCTCCCACAAAGACCCAACCCAAAAGCCAATCTGCTTAGCCTTTGGGTCTAGCAGTGCAGCGGAGTCCCAAGTTTCCGGGCACAGAGGTCGATAAGCCAACCTGCTTTGGGCCAAGTGCAGCTACAATCTGCACGGTACCTGACTTGGTGTGTTTATGCTGACATTCATTCAGACGCCCAGCGCCGTGACCGGACTGTCTCGAATAGTCTAGCAGTTCTAACGTTGGGTATCACCAAGGCTTTTAGTAAGTCAAGATGATTCGTACTGGAGTGGGACTTCGGTCCGGGGGTCACAATCGAGTGAGTGATTGAGGGTGAAGCCAGTATTCTACCCCTGAGTTGGTTTAACTAGGTGCAATTAGTTCATTTCTGAGGCACTGAAGTTTACCATTATGATATAGACATGTTCAGCTAAGTTCCCGACACGCACCGCACATCATATCATGTCTGGTTATTATATCGACGGCGAATAATGATCATAATAGTCAGCGTTACCAACTAACTCGTCTACAGCTCACTGGTGTGCCTCGATGTGCCAGGGTAACCTTGCCACCTCAACTCTACAGATGATTAGAGTTCATGAAAACCCAGTGATTGTTTATTATTAGGTGTCCCCGCGTAGCAATCTGGGTAGACATCGGCTGCTTGGTACCGATCAATATAAACTGTCGGTCTATCCACCTTATTTCCAGCTTTCCAATTCATCACCCCCACAAGGGGCCAAGTTAATGATTGCAATCACCTGCCTGCTTGAGGCATTGGTAATGCCCATCACTTCCAGACATTTCTTATGAGCTCACACAAGTGACAGATTCCCATGCAACGCTATCATATTACGGCGTGCCAGGGCTGATATCTGACAAGCAGGGTGCTTCGCTGTTCAATATGTTCAAGCGACGCCTAATACCACCCGTCACAAGCCAACTCACTTCACAGCAAGACCCTTGAAGCGCTCCGCCAGATTGACTTTAATCCCACCAACCAGCCATATCGCTTTAGGAATCTGACCCGAGTTTGTTGCATTTATTCTTGAAGATCTCTCGGAGAACCCGCCGAGTAGCGTAGGTCGACAATATGACAGGCTGCCTTTGGACGATACCTTGCTCAACCAGCTCAGCTCAGAAGCAGGCCCCTGGAACATACATTTGCTGTGCCGCATTCAACCCCGGTTTTGCTTCAAACCAGCTATCACGGCGCTCGCTTTTTTTGGCTGTCCGCTGTCCCTCGTAGCATTCGGAAGCTCCGTACAGAGTAGAAGCGGTGATATTGGCCTTGTGAAAGGGGTTCGGCAGTTACGGATCTGGATCCCAGGAATCCTAACCTCCTGCTACCAATGATGCCCGTGACACGAGTACACGTTGTCACGCATTCTTTTGGAGTTGAATTTGCCCCATGTTGCTCAGAGTGTGTTTACGGAGATACTATGGTAGCGTGCAGTCTCAACCCATGGCCGGTGCAACAGACACATTGCCTCTCATACGAAGTACAACTGTTTGAGAGTGCAAGCATTACCGCATTGGCAGTCTCCTTGTCGCTTATGTATCGAATACTTCTTCAAGTCTCGGGGATTTTCCATCTTGATCTCGAGTTTCGTACCTGGTCCGGGAGGCATGGATCTTGTAGAGGTCCTGGACCTGTCGGCAGTCACCACTTACAAAACTCAGATATAACTAGGCAGATGTCATATCGGAGTCAATGCGCTATCGGCGTCCGTGGAGGTCCGTGGAATGTTTCCTCCATACGGATAGTTGAAACTCTTTCAAGACCTCGGGAGGACTCTGCCCAGTTTGTTCTCGGATTGTGGGATTCGCCCTACAAGAAGATGACAAGCTCAAAGGTTCGATCACGGATCAGACACCGCATATGTACTAGAAACATGATGCGGTGTAGGGAATTATGGAGTATGTTTCTGTCGTCGAGGGAAATAGTTTACGTAGTCTAGTTGTGATACATCGACCTGAAACTGTTTGGCGGAGTGTGGATCACGGCGTGCGAAGCACAGACGATGCGATGCAAGCTTCAGGCTTCGCTTCTCAGCGCCACAACATGCGGTCTGATTCTGTCGTGCATATGAGATCCATCATACACGTTCCTTGGGAGGTCTGTGGTGGAAGAATGGCTCGATCATTCGGTGGAGGGCCCAACTCTGGCTGTTTACGAGATGCACCAGTGCCCGACGAAATCCCATCTTAGAGTTAAACATGGTGTTGCCGGTCTGTCAGATAGAAAACAAGGTCCAGCTTCCGAACTAGATGGCGTGTCGGAGATGCAAAGGGGACTCTCAGAAGGAATCGGGCGAGGTGGTGGAGGGTGCTTTTCATCGAGGAGGTCGGAGCCAGCATTGGCCAATGAATCTTGTGCACTTTTGAGTTTATCCGTATGCCTGAACTCACAGACCGGTATGGTAGCAGCACATCTGGAAAAGGGCGCTGCTGGAGGTGTATTCGAACGCCGTTGTGGCTGAAGTCAGCGTCTGTCAAAAAGAGACTGATTCATAGTCATGTTCTTTCTCTCAGATCTATCTAACCATGAGATCATTAGTGAAGGAGTTAATGGCACCGACCAAAGATATATGATTCACTGATCCAATTACATTCTTATTAGTGACATACCTATTAAACGTATGAAAGTCCCAAACCTACTATATCGTCGAGACACGTGCTTGATCATTCGCCGTGGAAACTACGACGCGTCGTGTCGTTCATTGGTTGAAACACGGTCATTCGGCATCCACCCATCAACTGCTCCGAGCCAATGATAGAGCTTGCAGGACGATACACTTGGCTTCAGCCTCGAGACAACCTCAGCCTTTCTTACTTCAGTCAACATTTACTTGTAACTTATTTTCAGCCTTTTTACTTAAACTTTGGGCGACTCCGCGGGCCAGGCGAAAACTAAAACTGAATCACTATATATATTGACTCATCATGCTTCTTATTCCGATGTAGAAACTTCACTTCCAACTATTATTTTTTGCGGAGTATTCTTTCTTGATACCCCGTACTACCACCGATGACATCGGAAAAGATGCCGCTTATCCTGGATAACCCGATGCCAGTGGAACTTGACGATGTGGATGACCTTTTTGGCGATAACGTTGGTCTCTCTTTGCCCGCGAGGGCGCAGAGTAAACAGCTTCAACAAAGAATGGACGATATAAGGATTCGAGGATGCTGCCAGTAAGAAGTCCCTGCTTGCAGGCACTTATGCCCGTTTTCGCTAACCCTGGATAGAACTGTAGCGTGGTCAAGGACAGGATCGATCGCCAACATCACACCTGATGGTCAGGATCTTGAACTTCGCTTTCTGCGACGCTCCCCAGATGATGGCTCCTGGGACCTCAGTGAACCCACCACGTGCCCTTTTGTCAAAGGGCTCCCAACCATTCCCATCGTTCATTTGGTATGGGCTGGTACTAGCAGCCCAGATCTAGCGGTGATAGATGCTGTTGGTCGCGTCTCTATCGTCAGTTTCTCCACCTCACTGAATCACCCGTTCCCTCAACGGAAATGGGACGCTGATCCCACTGACGATGTGCACACTGTCGTCGGTGCTTACTGGCTTAATGTTTCTCCTCCAAATCAGCAGGTATGTGTTGTTTGAAGAGGTTTCTCAATGTTTCTGACTTTCAGCAGGCATCATATAACGTCATGTATGGGCCAGCTACAAAACATGGCAATGGGTATACATATGAAAGCACATTCGTTCATGCTGGAGGACCAAGCCACCCCAGCCCTGCCAAGAACGCTCTGCTTACTCTCACAACGCATGGTGTCATCAGGATGATCTGGTCACAGAATACCAATCGACTTGAGGAGACCACCATGGAACTTGAAAGTATAAGTGCTTCTGATGAGCTCATTACACATGCATCGTTCGCATCCGAAAAGAGTAGGCATCTGAAATATCGTATTACTTTGTATGTGTCACTGACAGCTGGCAGAACATCTCCTTCTTGCGGTTGCTACAACCTCAAAGCAGCTGAAACTAACTAGAATCGAGATTCAATGGGGCCAGGCGTCACAAGCGGACAAGGCGGCTGGCCGGCCCGCAGGGCACCTGAGCCCTTCCCTGGTTGAGAAACATCTGGCCACCACAAACTGGCTTCAGGGTGGCCCTGGTGATTCGAGCCTCGACATATCCATGACCGAGCTCTCTCACTTGGAGGTTATTCCTTCTTTGGTTGATAGCACGGGCAAGAAGACCACACTACCTTTAATTGTCACTGTGCGATCACGCACTCCTACCGAGAGCTCGTATCAGGGGAGCCAGAGTGTTGTTGATCGATGGGAAGCTATCGAGCAAAAGCAGAATTTGCCATTGGCCTATGAGCAGCTTGGAGGTCGACGAAACAGCATCTCTTCAGAGCTACCCGCGGTGACATACCTGCAAAAGGCCGCTCCCGTCACTGCCAATAAGGTTGTGGTTGCGTTCCAAACCACTAGTTTTGGCAAAATCCTAGTACTGGCTTTCGCAGATGGCACTGTTGAATACCGTGACCGACTGACGTTAGAGGAACTATATACAACTCAGGAGTTGAACCAGGTGCATAACCTTCGACAAATAGGCTGGACTTTCGCAGATGAAGGGCCGTGTAAGTATGCATACCCCAGAATGTTGCTCCTGTCTAACAGTAGTTGTAGGCCAGCAAGTTGCATTCTCTCCTACTTTTTGCTCTATGGTGCAAATGGGCGAAGATGGAAAGATCAAGTGGAACAAACTGCACTACCCTGGGGGCGATATTGGAAATTCTATGCACGATGGTATGTTGAGCGATGAGAGCATTGGTGACTTGCTAACCATATGCAGCTCAATACTGTGGCAGCATCGCGGCCTTGACCGTGACCGCAGCAGCGTCAATGTTCTACCAGAACAATTACGATGATTTACTTGCTATTGTACGACCATATACTACCAAGAAGAGTATGTCCACCTTTTGATATTTCCCACCTGCCGGCTCACAAGGAATAGGATTTGTCCAGGATTTGGTGACCGAACTTATCAGAATTCTGAAGATCCAGATCGATTACTCTGAAGAGATCCATCATGACTCACTTGTCAGAAATGGATCTCTGCAGTACTGCCTCAGTATAATGAACGCACTCGGATTTCGCGGAGACTTTCACCCCCGATCTTTCCAGGGCAAATTCTCGATGCTATTTCTAAATGTGCGGAACGTAGTCGTCCTCATCACAATTGCCAGTAATACACCACTTACTGTCAGGGAAAAGCTGAGCCCCCTTGATGATCCTGGTAAGTTATACTGCCTACTCCTTTGGTTTCTTCTGTAGCCACTTACATCAATGCAGAAGTCATCGAGACACTTGTCGGCTGTGCAAGGTGGGCGCTGGATCTGATCGCTTGGCTCATGGATTGTCTTTTCGAGCTTATGAATGACAATCATTTCCAAGAGCTCTTGACTCGCGAACGTTTCCATGAACTTGCTCCTTATCTTCACGAGAAGAACAATGTCGCTTTCCATTTCTTGATGAGCTCCTCTAGTAGAGGGTTTCTCTCGGCCATTTGCCGCAGACTGGCGCACCTTGAGGCCCTAAGCGGCAGGGCTATCGAGTTCTATCGAAAACAATCGGCTGTTGTCGAGGGTATGGCCGGCGGCCGAGCAGCCCCTCAGCTACAGCAGGCATACCAGGCAATGCAACAAGTTACCTCTTCAGCTCTCGTCAAAGTGTCTGAGGTCGAGACTCTTCTCATGGGTCTGAGTAATGAGATCCGACAAGCCTATCAGATCTTCCTCCCATCCCTCGCTAAAAGCCAAAATAACCAGTCGCAAGGGAAACAGCTGGATATGACGATGAAGGCAGCCCGCGTTCAGATGGAGCTCTCCATTCTCCTTTCAGCTGCGCCCCCTGCAACGTTCCTCCAGATCATCAAGAAGTTCTTCAGCACAGACTTGCCCGCGTTTCGGAACACTGTAGTTCCAGGTCGGTTGTTCTTTGCAAACTACGATCTACTCGAAGTCGAGGATGACGAACATAGCTTGGCGGCGAAGAAGGCACGGGGCATGGTGTATGTGGATGTGTTCAAGCGCATGCAGATCAGACCCTCCCCGAATAAGCAGTGGAGACGGTGCTCAAGATGTACTGCGGTTATGGAGGATGTGTTTGGGAGTCGTTCTGGGTTCACATTTGTTCTGGGTCAGCAACGTAAGTGCTCTTGTGGAGGACAATGGACGTTGCTTCCCAAGGGACACGTTGCATGAGATCTTGAAGTTTGGGAGGCGTAGACTATATTTTGGTAATGGGATTAAATACATAGGATTTAGGTAGCATATAAGTTATTGGCAGTGTTATGATAACTAAGTACAAGAGTCGTATTACCCATCTAGCGACGCTCTTGAAGTTTGTGGCCTTTCGTGTATTTATACGTCCATCATAATACATTTTCTGTACAGCTCCCAGGGTAGTGGAATATTTACACCAACCATGATAGCCTCTCATTACGGAGATTCATTCACCTCCATGGTTATTGATACTGCCACTAGCCACAAATTAGGACAATCTCCGTCCTGGCTAGACTGTTCGAATGTCTCGGCGAATTTTTGGAACGGTTCATCAGGGTTACGATGTCTCAATAAGAAGTGAACATGCTTCACCATCAAGCCATTGGAATATATCAAAGGGTAACTAAAGGCCGTCCACGATCATCAAGCGGTACCTGAAGGGAACCCAATTGTTGAATGAGCACTGCATATAGAGTTGTTGGTGGCTTGCTATGTAATTTCGAAACTGTCATCAACGAACTTGGCTACGGAGGAATACATATAACCTATACTCATCACCTCCGCACCAAGCTCTGAGAGGCAGCCTATCCCCATACGCCGTGGGAGATTACGATGTGATGACCCCCAGAAATAACGTTGCTGAAAGCGGTAAAGATAGTGCCGCTACGATTTCAATGCTTCAGGTCATCTTGGAGGAGCGTAGTACTACTACGAATTACGGAGTAGCATATCGATCAATATTACTAGGTAGACCACGAGCCGCTCAAAGCGCCACTTAATTTCGAGTCAGTTGGGGGAAGAATGATCACCAGGGTTCTTGATAGACAAACCAAGGCCGGTAGTTGCATTTGCTGTCGATTTTGGTAGCCTTCCGATGTATCCTTGCGTGATAGCGGAAGCTTCGTGGTGTAGTGTCAGGATTGGCAGTTTGCCCTGGTATTTGCCGGACACGACCGTTTGACAACAAGAAACTCTCCGTTCATAACGGTAGTCAGAAGTTACAAAGTACAAGTGACAACTGGATGAGATGTGCATATCAGTTTGTGGCTGGAAAGGGTTGTGCTGCTGCACGACAGACTTCCTAGTGTGAGATGGAATGGTCCGTACACAGACAACATGTGGACTTACCATGACTCGAGGAACTTCTGGCTTGATTACCACAGAGTGTCCAGACGAGAGCACGATAAGAAACCATTGTATGGACTGCTTATAGTATACATTTATAACGTCGTTCGATTGTATTTGCCACGTTGATTGCCGAGTATTGGCTTTCCGTGAACTATTCATAGAGTTTTCTGTCGGCAATCACAGGAAATAAAAAGACCTTTATTAGAAAGAAGATGCCATTTGAATACGGGATCACAGCAGGGAAACACCCTGCAGTTGTTGAATTCATGCAACCACGTATAAGTGCCTTTAGGGAGTGCTATTACAAGTTATCAACGGAATGAGAGTCAAATGCCTCGGTCATACCAGTACACCAAGAACTTAGTTCACGTCCACATTCTTCACCGCGTGTTTCCTGCGCCGAGCCGGGGTGCAAGTAATTTTCGTAAAATAAAATAAACGTCAGCGGAGGATATCGAGGCTCTCAACAGAGTACTCTGTACTCTGTACGTTGGTTCGTGGATGTTTGCCGCGGGTCAGACGCCTTCTCTTATTTCGTCCAACAGCTTGCTGGACTCCCTGTCGAGCACGTGAAGCGCTAGACAGGGGGTAACTCACGACCCCTGGGGCGGTAGAACTGAAGCAGTAACTGGGAATCATCAAGGTTCCATTGTCTTGATATTACACAAGCGAATTGTTTAGCAATTGCAGTAGCGAGTGAACCTACAAGTTTGAACATTCTCATCCACAAAAGAAGAAAAGAAACAAACAAACAAACAAAGGAAAGAGTTTCACCCGTTCATAAGCGGCTATTTGCATATGCATAGAATCATGGAATGTTTCGATAGCCGCCACCACGATATAAAGGTAACACAATTACGCGCTGTCGTGGAGGAACAATGCTTTTTAAAAGAACGCGGCCAAGGACAGATGATCCCTGAACTTCTAGATATGTTTATCAACCCTGTTTTAGCCTTTTTCATGCCTTGTCTAACCGTTACCTGAGGCATTGACCACTGATTGGTCGATGATAGATTACTCTCGTTCTGTTCAGTCCATATTTCATGAGAATACATGTTAACCGACCATTGACCCCCCCTAGTCATCTGACCCTTGCAGGGGGGGTTCTTAGTATCTCAGCTGACTAATACTATCTAAATCCTAAGTCTAAAATATTAGAATAGATCTTCAAAAAATAAATTAATATATATTAATAGGCAACCAGGTGAGAAGATCTTTTTGCGATGGAGAATAGGGGACTTGAGCATGATCAAATATCGTCAGTGGAAGCCGTACTCGGCACCACTCCGAGACAAAGGATTGTCCATTTAAAGCGATCGACAGTTGATATCTGGAAGGTAGTATCACTAACATCCACTGCAAGAGTTTGGAGTTTGGATGGTCCGAATTGGTCTGAACATGCCGCTCTTTGCGCGGCGCAATCAATCGAATCTGGCCCATCACCTTCATACCCCTGAACGTTTTTGGTCATGGTAGCGCCCAGGTTATGGCGCTAGCGCAGGTACTTTACCATCTCTGGCTTTGTCACCACCTTCACCACAAATAACCCCTGGTCGTTTAATTGCAATTGGTTGATTAGAGCGCTCACGTTCTTCAGGCACAGATTGTGTTTCTTTGCGCAACGGTCTTTGACTGGTCATACTTTTATTGATCGCGATCCAATGCGAAGAAAGACATCAAAGGGCCCGGGTTGGCTGTGCTTTCAAGACTCACCATTCCTCTTGTTCCTCTTCTGAGATCCAATTCGCCTGGGGAGTCCACGCTTGCGGATCAGGGGTTAGCTCCCTTTTGGCTGGTGAGAGAGGCCAAGCTAATGGAGCTGTAATTATCGGACCCCTGACCTTAGCTTAGACTATTGTGCATGGTCCCCAGCCATCGTCGCAATTCTCCTCTCTTTAAGTTGCTGGGCTTGTTTTCCATCCATTCTTTCTCCCTTCGCTTCAACCCAGGGGCCAAATTTCACTTCTTCCTCCCTCACATGTTGGTGACTGAGGCCTTATTCCGGTGATAAGACATTAGTATTGCTGCTACTACTGCACTATACTACCTGAACCTCGCTATCGCTTGCTGGTGGCCCCTGGGTCAGCCGTCGATAGGTCGTCGCCTCACTCGTCACACACCCCACTCCCTTCTTCTCCTTCACACCTCCTATCGCGCACACACACCAGCTTCACTCTCTTACCGCCGCGGTTCTACTACCCAGGACCTCACGAACCGTATAATACGGTACCTTTGGGTGGCTCGTAGCAAGGACCGGTATATGTTCCAAATATGGAACCCGCCCTGGCCTCCGCTCCGGGGTCTGGAGTAACGGAGCCTTCTGTGACTTCTGATACTCGTTCTGATACCAAGACACCTCCTGTCGACGTCCCATCTGCAACATCTGCTACAGCCTCTTTTGTCCCTGCCGATAACTCTATTCCATTATCCTCACCATCAGCCCATCCGCTTCAAATCGAAAAGGAGCCGCATCCACCTTCTCCGAAATCCTCCTCCGCACACGCTCGATTTCAGACGGTAGACGTCCTACCCGGCTCGTCCTCGGTCTCCGGCTCTATTGCGTCGCCCTCCAGTTCCGTCCAGTCTCCCGTCGGAACTCCAAATAAGCGCAAACCTCTGTCATCATCGGCATCAGCATTGGCATTGCGATACTCTGCGCCGGGATCTCCCTTGCCGTCACCTCTGGATCTTGGAAAGCCGAGCCAGAGATTCGCGAGACCCTGTTCAGTTGACAGCCCGACCCTCTACGAATTCTCTCCTGCGCAACGCGCTGCACCACCAGCTGCCCCGTGAGTGCTCTTTTCTGCTTAATTCTTTGTCCCCTTGTCTGCATGTCTTACATATCCAACTGGACAACCCCTCACTTCCCTTGCAGAATATGTGGCTAACTGGAATTCCTCTGGCAGAGCTCCCGACGCCAACCTGGCGTCCCTTGCCGCGACAACCCCTGGATCACGAAACATTCCGGGACACAGCCCTACCATTTCAAGTTCAGACTTCTCTGACGTCCTGGACGGGTATGATGATTTGATCTCGGACTCAAAATCAGATTCTGCACCAGACATTACCTCTGAGACCATCCCTGATGGGCGCGATAGCGACGACGACAAGGGTCAGAAGGTTTATTCAATCGACAAAGAAACTGCCATTGTTCCCAAAACCGCCGAGCCGACCGAACGCTCTGAAACAGAGGTTCAAGGAACTCGATCACCTGCATCTGACGATACTATATCATACCAGACTCTCGCTCCCGCCCCCATGTTTGTTCCAAAGCCAACACCACCACATCTCAAACTCGACAAGGTCACAATTGACGTTGCGAACTACGACACATCACCGGATGGACCAACTTCCCCCTCAAGTCAGGGAACACCACAGCTAAACAAGCCATTACCCAAGTCACCGAGCCAGAATTCACCATTTGCTTCTCTGTTCCATTGGGCAGCACCATCGCCATCTCCCTCTGCGACGGAGTTTTCGTCCACATCATCGCCAATCTTCCCCTCCAAACGCGGCGTGGCCAATGATACCCTCTATTCTACGGTTAGCAACCCTTACTATAGTCACGGAGATTCTTCAAGCGTGACGGATATCTCGAGCTCTCGTAACTCATACTCATCGGTTTTACAGTCCCCCACTTACGCACAAATCGACGAAATGGAAGATGAATTAAAAGCCATCAGCGCCGAGCTCGCAAGCTCAATCCGGCGCGAGATGGATCTGGAAGACCTAGTAGATCGACTCCAGGAGCAAGTCAACAACCCTCAAGCTCCTGGTAAGAGGTCAAGCGATTATTACTCCGACTCGGGTTATAGTTCGGCAAAGATGAGTGAAGCCGAACCGAGTCGAGAGGAACTTGAGAAGATTCAAAGGAGAGCCGAACAAGAGAAGGCTTCCATAAGATTGGAGCTCACGAATAAGCTCCAGGATGAAAGGGGGAAACGAAAAGCGCTCGACCATCAGATCAAAGAACTTGCCGAAAAGGCATCGCAAATCGACCAGGCGCAATTAAACAACCAGGATGCCAGTGGTCGACTTAAGGATCTCGAAACTACTTGCGGCGATCTCAGGAGGCGACTATCTGAGGAGCGTGTTGTTAAGAACAATTTTGAGGATCTCATCAACGCCATCAGGGGAGAGCTCCACGAAGCGACCAGTGAACGAGACAACCTTCGAGACGAAGTTGTTCCTCAACTCAGGGCGCGTGTCGAGGGCCTCGAGATAGAGGCTGCTGAATACTCGAACTTGACCTATGAGGCTTCCAAAATGCAGCAAGAGCTTCATATGCTCAGGAAAGAATACGACAACTTGCGAGGCTCATCGAGGTCCGGGTCTCCGACGCCTTCAATGAACCGCATGTCTCGCGCTATGTCTGGTGGTTTCGGTGGCGGCCTTGCCCGATCAAACTCGGTTACGACAGGCTCGTTCCGTGGCCAACGACCCTCTGGTCTATCACGGTCCAACAGTGTAAAGAACCTACAGAACGAGTCCAGAGAGGCCCTCTCTGAGCGTCTAAAAGACGTCGAGGCCCAGAGAGACGCCCTCCATAAGGCACTGAAAAATCTACTTGACCGCCAAGAGTTTCAGAACCGTGAGAACGAAAAGAAGATCAGGATGCTACAGAACGAACGAGAGAGGCTCCTCTCAGCATCTCCAAGGAAGGCTGGATTTGAAAGAGAAATCTCAAACCTGCGCACAGAGATCAACGTTCTTCGTCGCCGAGCTGAAGATGCGCTTGAGCAGAAGTGGCAGGTTGAAAGCGGCCTGGGCGGACTGAAGATGGATTTGGACAAGGCTGAAGAGGAGATTTCTTTGCTTCGCAACCTACTCGAGGAGAAGGACATCCTTATTCCCGAATCGTTCGCACGCTCAAGTGGCTCCAGCAACGCAAGCAGCTCGTTTGGTAGCCTGAGGGCGCCGGTCACATCCGAGTCGCTTGCCAAGGCTTACAACGAGCTCAAGGCTGCTTATGCTGAATCGCTCCAGAGAATCAAACAGCTCGAGCATGAGAAAGTTGGTGATGAGAAGACTCGGCTTGCTGTCGAGCGATTAGAGCGCACTCTGTCCATTGCAGTTTCTGAACGGGATGCCGCGCAACACGAAGTTGAAAATTTAAAAAATCAGTACGATACAATGAGCGAATATGAGGTCAAGACGATCGAGAGTGAGCGCGCTCTTGCTGACGAGCTTAACGACTCTGCTCGTCGGGTTGGAGAGCTCGCAACCCAGGTTCAACAACAACTCGCTGCAAATGCTCAGCTCCGAGAGCGTCTCTCTAACGCTGTCGTGCGAGGCGACAACGATCGCAAGGCTAACTCGGATCGTATCGCTGACCTGCAAGTCCGCCTCAAGTCTATGGAAGAGCAGCTGATTGCTGCTCAGTCAGCATCTGAAGATCGTGTCAACCGTCACGAGGAGGAGATTGCTGCTATCCGCGAGGCGCATAATGCCCAGCTCCAGCGCATGAGCAACAACACCGGACTTAGAGGCCCCCGTTCGCCTAACTTTCAGGCTAACCGCAAGCCCTCGCTCCTCAGCCCCCTATCACCGCGATTCCCTGGCGCTTTACGGTCCCCTCGTCTGCCCGAGAAATCTTTGGAGGACGCCGCCCAGATGGAGGTGCTTCGCAACCGCATTGCTGAGTTGGAGAAGGCACTCGAAGACGCTGAGCAGGAGATGCAGGACGTCGTGGCTAGGATGAGCACTGCTCAGATCGAGGTGCTCAACCTCCAAGATGAGCGAGAGGCCGCTGTCCGCGAGACCCGACGCCTGCAGAAGCTTCTGGAGCAGGAGCAGATGAAATCCTTTGAGGACAGATTTAAGACGCTCAGTGGCAGCGCCTGAAAGAGAAGGAATACGAATAATCAAGACCACATGGGTTGGAGTATCATGATGGGAGCACCTTTCACGGTCGGTGCCCATGTTGCATTGAGCGAGGCGGAGTTATCTGATTTCACCATCATCATTATTTAGTAATGATTCTCAGCGACCAGGAAACAAAGACTTGGATACGCACTCTACACGGACTTTGAATAGTCTTGGGGTACTCTGTTGGGTACCTCTCGTCGCGCTCACATTACGCGTGCATTGGAAAAGGAGCACTGGGGAGACATTTGTGTTGTATAGTTGATACTTGTTTTGCATCGAACACAGACCGCAAAGGGACGTGCATTCTTGAGTATATACAATGTTTGTATTCTCGTTCGACTATGAGTTTGTCGGGTGCTTGCACCTGTTGGATTGTAAGATATTGGAATGGGGACCAGCCGCAAGTTGACCGCTGTAGATCAATCGAGTTTAATCATAATGCACATTCGAGTACTTCAAATCTGTGACGGAATGGTTTGCCTTGCGTTCGTGTATGTGATTTCAGTGTAGAAAACGCTACGCTCTCAAGTTCTGGTGTTTGCTCCTTTACCTACTGACCTTACATTGGTTCTGTGGTAGGGACGATTTCTGTCAGAGCTACCTTACCTTACCTAGGTTGTCCCCTGACGTGATTGGAAGTCGCTCTATGCCATTCGTGGTCGCGATTGCTGTTGAGCTCATTTACAAACGGACTTGGAAGCTGCCTATCACACACATTGCTAAATCAATCATTACCTTTGGGCCTTGCAGGATATAACGATCTCCCACAAGACTCATCTCTTTCAACTTGTTGTATTATGTATACCATAACACTTCAGGCCAAAGCATCTTGCCTATCCTCTAACCCTGATTCCCAAGGTATACATACTGTCAAGCTTTACGGAACGCAATGATTTCGTTCAAACATCACGCCCTTTACTGGGTCTTGTCACTCTTGACAGTCCCTCTGACCAGCATCCGGAAGCTTCTCTTTGGCCATGAACTCTTTATGGGCTCCATTGACGAGGTCGAATTCGCGACTGTGTGCCTCTCCTTGTATTCTGTTGCTCGCCCTGTGTTGAACGGACTTGAAAACTTTCATCGAGAAGTACAAGTTGGCGTGACCGAGTGCAGTGGTCTTGTCAAGGCGGCTGATCTCGAAAAGCCCGCCGAGGAGATTAGCATCACGAAAGAACCTGAATCCAGAAACGGCAACGCGAAAGGAAGAAAGCACAAAAAGGGGCGGAAGAAACCCGCCAAAGGTGCCAATGGCAAGCCTCGAGCAGTTCATTTTCAGAAGAAAGAAGCCCAAAATGGGGACGCCAAGCTGTCGAACGGGAATGGAGCTCTTCAGAACATAGCGGCGGCACAACGACTCCGGAAGAAATCCACCGGTCGACACACTGTCACCCAGTCATTCTTCAACTTGACTCGAAAGTACCTTGATTTCTTGTACTTTTTGTCTCTAGGAATTTTGTTCACGCACACAAAACCTCTCATTGGGTTTGGCGAGTGTGTTGGAAACGATCACCTCCAGTCAGTTGGTCGCGTACTCGTGAGCTTTCTAGTCTTGGGCACTCTGGAACCAATCAGACAGAATGTGAGTAGCTTTGATATCGGTCAGCCTCGCCTGTTTGCTAACGAGTTGTCTCTAGCGCTGGGACGTCGAAGTGTCTGGCCTGGGGATGTTCTCCTACTGTTGTGTATTGTGCAGCGAAGGACCTGGGCCCTGGGCGTCGACACTGATGGGAGTTTGTGGCTTATTGGTCATGGGAATCCTTGTGGAGTGTTCCCTTTATACGAAGCTGCAGTATTGGCCTTGGTGGCCTGGTATCTGGTTCGCTGATAGCCTCAGTGGTCTCGATATTTTCATTCGTGTTTGGCTACTGGTGCCACTCATTGATATCGCTGAGACTGTAGGTTTCTGAGATGTTCTGAGAGTGGAATAAACTAATGTAGAATTAGGTGCTGTACGCTGTTTCTTCCCGAACTCGTCCAGACTGGTATAAAAGGAGACTTGAGCTTATGGAAAGACCTCTTTAGTACACGAGGGTTGCGCATAAGGTCTTCATCATGGTAGTCGCCTGGCTTCTTCTTACTGCAATCCGGGCAGCCCCCTGGCAGTTCCTGTTTTAGAAGCAGAATAATGTAGATACATTCATTGACACGGCGACACTTATCAAGTTGATGCAGACAGGGGATGGTCATACTTGCGAGGCTACAAGAGTCTCCAAGGAAACAGCGATACGTCCTGATGATGGCTGGCCCAGCAAGTGGAAACGCTGAAAGCGATCATAACCACGAGTAATCGGGAAGAAGCGTGACCTTGTTACGATACCTAGCTGGTCTCTGTACAGCGTATAAAGCTCTGTTCTGCGGAGATTAAGCAGAATAGGAATTGACATACATTGCTCCAATGCCTGATTGTCCATGATTAGGCATGCTTGCCGTTGAAACGCACTGAATAAAACAAAACGCCGTATCCGGAGCCACACATTGTTGGTACAGACGAGCCACTCAACTTGAGGCTTAAGAAAAACATCATTGTTGTAATATCTTTCGACAGCCTGGGAAAAGGCGGAAGCTCTCAGACAACTTCGATTTCAGAACGACAAAAAGATAAAACAAGAAACATAAAAGTAAGACAAGTCTAGGATGTCCTATGAATACTTTGGTGAGCTATTTGAGTAGGTGCTTTTTGCCTTTTGATCCGGAGTCTCAATAATTGTGACCCTGCGAGGCCTGCATAATAACTATGCATATGCATCTTACCTGGCTACGATTCAGGTTCAAACAGCTCTTTGCATGTGAACAGGGGCAAGTAATGAGAGTTTGACAGCATGGATTATAACTCGTGATAAGATTCAGCAGCATCAATTTTTAGATTTCGCTAATATTATTCTCATTATCAATATCTTGCTGAGTTTCATCTCGCCCAGAACCTTCAAGTGCCGCTGATTCTTGACAGGTCAACATCATCTTCCGAGGGGCAGTACTCTGTACAGTGTCAGATATCATAATTAGCATATTTGCAATTCTATTGATGTTCATATGCTTTGTCCCATCTTAAAAGTCCGAGGAGTTGCTTATGAGAATTCACCAACATGGTAGATACCCTTGCGGCCAAGAGACTGAACTGAAAGACGAAGCATGATGATGAAATGAGACATATCAAATATCACATCACAATAAGAAACGTGAACATCACGATTCAAGCCGCCTCCCAGAGACTGTCGACAGACTCGAGATGTGACATGACGAACTCTTGAGCTTTGACGTCTTTGTTCGCTCACCGAAGGTCTATTGAAGCTGAATTGAAGCTGGGCGTCGAAGATGAGACCCCCACACCTCAGCTGGACCAATCAAAGTGACAGTGCCTATCAGAGGCCATGGGTGAGCTTCAGCTCAGTGGCTAAGAGGAAGTTTTGTCATGTGTGACAAGGTTGAGGCAAGCTGACGATTTCTTTGCTTTTCGTTCTGAAGGAGATGAAGGTCGAGTCCTGTCGTTTATACACCGGGTGAGTGGATAGTTAGTGGTAAAGGAGATAACACTGACCGTAGAGCTATTTATAGCTTCCTTGCAGAGCATCAATCTGCATCTCCGGAGGGAATCAGAGGCAAATACAGAGTAGTTACAGAGTAGATCAACATTGCATGTAAGCAGTCAGGGGCGGGC
>VYWZ01000561.1:0-13209 GCA_008711595.1 Fusarium xyrophilum | reverse complement strand
CGGGAGGGTCGGGAGGGTTGGGGAAGTAATGGGATTCAATGGATAGGTAGCTACTGCAACGTATCGACAGTACTACACTAGCTTATGCTGTAGCTAGCAGGGACAGGACACACGGAGTTTATACCAAGTTTTTAAAATTTGGATGTTTGTGTTGCTTGATTGATATGTGGTACAACACAGCAGCTGGTTACATCATAAGGTACTCTTGTTATTCACCTGGGGTTGTCCACTAGACGGGGCAGATATTCAAGGATTGCCGTCTGAATCCACTATAATAGATAACAGTAAAGCCTGACGGAATTTTCAAAGGAATCAAGGAAATTTAGATAGTAAATGGGTGAAATGGAAGCTCAAGGAATTGCAAGCCAGTGCAATGAGGGCATGTCTCAGAGTGACTGTACATACGGATAGAGTATCCAGTATCAAAACAACGGATCATGCAGGGAGGGATACACTCTCCCAGGGTAAGGCATCTCTATTTGTAGGGGTCCAACTATAGGAGACAGAATTACCATGAATCAGTTAAGAGAAGATGGAGAGCTAAGAATAGGAGGATACGCGTCGTGACGGGAGTTTCCCACTCATAGGCACCCCGCGGTCGCTTCAACCTTGAGCAGCCAAATAACATCCATCCATCCACTCACCATTCTTCTTCCCCTTCCATCGCCACCATGAACGGAGTTTCAGCAAACTCATAGGGAACTAGAATCTCGACCGTGCGAGACCTTTTACATGCATTTCCCGAGGACGGAGCATGGCCAATCAGTTGCGACAACGGTACCTGTTCGCGGTAAATCAACTCGACCAGTTCTTTTATCATTCACTAACTCATCAATTTAATGGTGTAAGACTCGATTCGTATACCACATATGGCTTGGAGGATTCTGGTCGTGAAGAAATATAGCAGGTAATCGAAGTACTCGAAGCAATTGTAGAGGGATTTCAAGACATATTTCGCCGTCTTACTTGCTTGTAATTGCGCAGCTTCAACCTCGTCCAACTTGCGATCGCCACCCAAGATCGAGACCACGTTCCTTGATTTGTGGGGAATGAGCTTTTCATCTGGGAACACCCTTCAATCATTTCCTACTCTCAACCAGCGCATTTCCTCGACTTCCTTAAAGCTGGTCGGTTTGGTGTAAACCAAGCCAGGGCTAGGATAAGACTCCACGATGGCCTCATATTCACCTAAACAGGTTTCAGAGCCAGCTCGAGAAGGGGAATCTTTCAGGTCAATTGAACTCTCTTCATATCCACATAAGCAATTCCACGCGTATGTTTGCTTGATAACTAACAAAGTTAGGTATGGAGCGTCGCTGCTCAACGATATTACAGACTCGCCCACCCAAGGTGCGCCCCCCGGTCAGCCCCCAGCCAACGGAACTGTGCCCAGCGACGAGATGAAACGACAAGAAACTCCGAGACACTGTTCTTGCATCCATTGCGTAACTAGGACTCTGGAAAACGGGCACTGTCCGCGCCTTGATATCCCTGTTCGATCGTGACCACCAATATATTGTCGCCGAGACTACCCAGCGATCATCTCTTGCCAAAGGTCCTATCCTGCCAAAGGACAGAAAAGGAGACTTCTGGCTATATCCACGGACATTTCCACGACAGCTCTCGATTTGCGGCCGGGCTCTTATGGCACAAAGTCATGACCCTTCTTCCTCTGATGAGGAACTGCCCCTCACTCTGATACCGGATCTTAAAGCTGATGCTGGACTCTGCAAGAAACCGCATCCTCTATCAGAATTTCCTGCTCGATTTTATGCGGCTGTCCCAGTGCGATCACCTGCTGGTGTTGACATTGGTGTTTATTGCGGGATAGACTACGAGCCGAGAGAAGCCGAGAGCTGGACCACCAATGACACTGAGGTCCCACGAGAAATCTCCTCTAATATCATGGACCACCTTCGATCCAAGAGTGTGGGAGATGCTTATCGAAGAAGCGTTCGTATGACAAGGGGAATTGGTTCATTTGTCGAGAAGGAGTCGTCTGTGGCGGGTTGGAGAGCTCGAACGGATTCTCCAGCCTTTCACGACGATGCGGCACGTGAAGGCAATCTCAATTCTGAACAGCAGGCCCTACAGCAGTTCAGAGACATTGGCCTTCAGAAAACCTTGCCGGTTCACGTACCAGTGCAACCCAATACGACAGGAGAGACCACCGCTATCCGCTCTGGGGGCCCCGGGGAGGCGAATATGACCAGTACTTCATCAAAAAGTATGTCTGTTCGAGAATCCGATGCGAATGCCGAAGAGAAGGCAATTTCCGAGATATTTTCTCAGGCAGGCAACCTCATACGAGAAGGAATAGAGATTGAAGGCGTCGTCTTCCTGGACGCGAATTTCGAGACGTCGGCTACCGATTCAATGCTTCACGAGGGCCAGTCTTCGACTGAGTCATCATCGAGCAGCGATGGGTCAAGTGATAGGATCGAGCAGGAAAATTCTTGTTGCGGAATTTTGGGGTTCGCTACTTCGACTTCATCAAGTATCAACTTGGATGTAGGCTCCGATATCCACACAACCATGCCAATGAAGTTGCTAGCTGCACTCTTGCGGCGGTATCCTGCTGGTAAAATCTTTACTTTCGACGAGGATGGTAGCCTCTTATCAAGTGGTTCGTCTGAGGCCGACCTTTGTACACCAATGCTGAAGGAAGAATATTTTGGTGAAGGATCAACTGCGAAGATGTCTGGTAAAAGTCAGCGTTCTTGGTCACGATCTTTAGAAGGACCGTCGGTTTCCAAGATCTTCCCTGGTGCTCGAAGCGTAGCTTTTGTGCCTGTTTGGGATCCCACAAGAGACCGTTAGTTAGCAGGAGGTTTCGCATATACTCAGACGCCCACGCGGACATTTACGATTGAGGGTGAGTTGAGTTACCTGCGAGGGCTTGGCATGCTGGCCATGTCGGAAGCCCAAAGACTCGAGGCCATGCTTGTGAACAAGGCACAATCCGACGTGCTTGGCTCATTATCTCAGGAACTGCGCACTCCTCTTCACGGAGTCATGCTCTCAGCCGAGTTGCTGTCCGATACTCACCTGGATGTTTTCCAGGGAAACCTACTGCGAATCCTTGAGACATGTGGCCGAGCACTATCCGAGACCATTGATCACCTTTTATATTTCTCAAAAGTCGATCAAGTTGCAGCTCATCGAAAAAAGGAGCGCCGAGCCCGAAAACGATCCCTTGTCTCAGACCCTGCCACGACAGTTCCCGCAAGTGTTTCGACCTCTGAGGTTAGGCTGGACGCCCTAATTGAGGAGGTCATGAACAGTGTTTTCGCCGGTCATGTATTCAAGGGTAACGAAGCCCACAAAGCTTGGTAAATCGCTAATCCAAGCTAGCGCGTGAATATGGAGGATGAGAATGATCTGACAGGCGGCCAGTCTGAAGATCCCGTCAAGTACGAAGTGCCGCTTGGACACGACAGTCAGGTGGCCATCTTTCTTGACATTGACCCCTATGTGCCGTATCGCTTCCATGCTGCCGCGGGAGCACTCCGCCGTGTTGTGATGAACCTCTTTGGAAATGCACTCAAATATACACACAAGGGCACAATCACGGTTTTCCTATCTCAAAAACCCTTATCCCTGAATAGCCCAAGCAGTCACAGACGCTTGGTTCGTATTTCGGTCACAGACACTGGCCAAGGAATATCTCCAGACTTTCTTCGAAACGATCTCTTCAAACCGCTCTCTCAGGAAAACCATCTTTCACACGGCACAGGGTCAGGCCTAAGTCTGGTCAAGAAGATCGTGGCATCAATGGGCGGCAAGATATCGATCGAGAGTGAAGTTGACGTCGGGACCACAGCAACCATAACATTGCCCTTATCACGATCCAGAGACTCAGACAATTCAAATCCGGGGCAAGAGAAGAATGAAGTTGATGAAGAGACTAAGCGTCTAAGAGGACTGCGTCTGCGATTGGTTGGTTTCCCTTCTGAGGAGGAAATCAAGTTGAAAACGGGTCGGGGCATTCCCATGTCTGCCATGGAAAGTGATGTGCCGCCGCTGGTTGGAGATGGATGTCATCAACGAAGCTACATGTCAGGACGTGACTCCGGATCTTGTTCTATGCAATGAGATAGCGATTGAGGACCCGGTGCTAAATAGCGAGGAGCTGGTCAGGTGTCCCGTGGTTGTGGTGTGCGCCATTGCCATTACGGCACATAAGCGATCTTCCGAGAGCAAGCTATCTGAGGACCAGCGAGTTTATAAATTCGTTTCTCAACCGTAAGTGTGCTTCAAGCCCATAAACCTTCAAAGGTTTCATATTGCTAACTTGCAGTTTCAGCATTGGCCCACACAAACTTGCTCGAATTCTTCATATAGCATTATGTCGGTGGGGGCACTTACAAGCGTTATCGCCGGCTACGCCAGTAGTTGAAGATGAAGAGCATTTGGATTATGCATCCGATGATGCCAAAAGATGCTCGACTGGAAGCAATACAGAAGGAGAGGCCCCTGATATCAAATCGACACCAGGTCCAGGAGAGCGGCATCACTAAAACGCCCTGGTCCCCCCATCACGAGTTTCGTCAAAACGCCCTTCTCGAGCGACGCAATAGCAGGGGTCAACTGGGGTGGGCGAGCCCAAGAGTTTCCTCCTTGTCGATGATAACCCCATCAACCTCTCGGTGTTGTGTGCCTACATGAAGAAGCTCAAGAGCAAGTATATCACGGCAGCAGACGGACTTGAAGCTGTGGAACGGTTCCAGGAGAACGCAGGTGAATTCAGTTGCATCTTGATGGATATCAGCATGCCACGAATGGACGGTATTGAGGCCACAAAAGAAATACGGGGCGCTTCGAGAACAAAGAGGGTCGGGAACCCGTTGTAATTCTTGCCTTGACGGGTTTGACATCAGCGAGTGCCCAGCAAGATGCCTATGCTAGTGGTGTTGACGTGTTTCTCTCTAAGCCTGTTAAGCTCAAGGAGCTGAGCAGTATATTGAGGGAGAGGAGTTTGGCGTAGACAGCAAGTTGGCTATCGAACAAAGAAACAGAGGGCAAGGAATGCACAATGTGAACGAAGCATACGACATAGATAGACGGTCATTGTTCGTTGACGTTTCATCATGGATGGGATTAAGCGCTGGGTGCAACCTGTCAAGGGTGGAATAGATTAATAGAAGACGAGAAGCTAACACGTATGTATATGTTACATCCCATCGGAGCGACTACCTAGTTACGAACTCTCTTCATCGATGGACTGCATGTACTATTGGCAGTGGTGCTAAGCCGAACAAATCATGCTGGACAATGCCGGAAGATCATGCCATTCGTACATCCAGATCAACACTTGATGTTCAAGCACATGGGCATGCACATCAGTTTCCTTAGTTTCTACTTCGCTATGGCTAAGATGAAAATAGTGTTCGATTGATAAGCGCACGCCAAGAGGCAGAAAATGACACGTGACTACATAGCTACATATGTAATCGGATGTCCCGGAGGACTCTCTTTGATGATGTGAGGCTCGGGTTTTTGGTGACGGCCGAGCGCATGTGTTTAGGCTTTTTTGTCACCCCCGAAATGCCGTTGGGTTAAAAAGACTTGTCACTCTGGTTCCACCAAGGAGCATTATTGGCTTGAAACGTTGAATAGCATGTTTCTCTGATATGGGAGTCCGCAGATGTGAAATATTGTCCATATTCGATACACGAGGGAACTCGTTCGTAGTATCAGGCATTTCTCAGGTTGCAGAGTCACTCACTGCATTACATGCCTGACTTCTGATATATCCGGGTTTTGTGGCAGTATCGACGCTACCCAAGACGGGGATCTAGCATCGACTAACTTAGCGCTCGCGGAATCTTGGTTGATTTTCCCAGGACTATGACGTAAAATGTCGGCATCGATCAGAGGTGTATGGTTTCAATGCATGTGCTGTAGCCATAGATAGATAGATATATGGTGCCTTTTGGCTGACTATGAACTTGGTAACGGATAAGCATGCAGCTGGGTTGAGAATGCTCTGATGGGCAGAATCGAATAAGGAAGTGTCCGAGGCCTTACGTGTAAGGATAGGATGCTACATGGGCAACTTGCCGTGTAAAGAAGTCACCGATATTAGGTCTGGGCAACAGTTTGAAGGGATCTTGGTATACAAAGAGGCCAAGTCATACCGGTACATGACCCTGAGAGTTGAGACAGATTGATGAACTCATGATAAGATGATCTTGTCGATCATGTATGATGGATTATGTGTAAACTCAAAATAATAAATAAGCTTTAAATCCTTTAGTCGGTGTGTTGTGTTGTTGCTTATTATCATTGCCAATATCATATTGTCTGTGACATCCGCAAGATCCGAAGGTTAAAAGTCGGAGGTCGGAAGCACGAGGCGGAAGTTTTCTTCACATGAAGACGGGGTTAGAACGCTACCGTGCTTCCGTGGATAGCATAATTTCCTGTTGTCCTTGGGATCGGACTTTTGCATGACCCCAGATCACCATCGGTTGCCGCGGAATAGAGTTCGAGTCCGGGGCTTTGAGTGAAGGAGTTTCTATGGGCATGTGTCGGATCATGGTGGTTGATGGGCACGGGCAAACAACACCATCATCAGTTCCGTGTGCGTCAGTCGAGTCTGCCCCTGTTTGACAAGTCAAGACAAGAGTCGAGTGGAGAGATGCTGTAGATCAAGTATCCTCTCTCACGAAAATGATGCCGTGTTCACCTCGAGGTGAGATAAGCTCATGGACGGCCTCATCAGTCTGTTTACAATTATCTTGTCCACGCCCAACATGTCACCCTTTCTATGACTGGTACATCTATCATAACTATTCATGGCATGTCAGCAGTGTAAAGTTGGTAGCGGACGATCCATTCTAAGCAAGAGACCCTTGTCTAGCTCGCCTCGGGCTCTTCTTCTTTTTCTTTCTGCGTGCACCTGGAGCCCTGTAATTGGCCCACTGGCACCTCTAGCTTCCCCTACAAGCCGGCATCCGGCAGCAGGACGGGGGTTACAAGCTTGTGCCCAGGGTATTCCCTGCTTGTGGTTTGTCTTGGTGCTCCCGGTCGACTTAGACATGTATGTCGTGTGCCCTCAGACTGTCATTAACTCCGGGTACGGGCAGCGAAAATACAGGCCCAATGACCCATGAATTACCTGTCATAGACCATAGATCAGAAACTGCCAAGCTGTGTTGTTCTGAGCTGAGCTTAGACTAGGTAGCTGGGTCTTGTCTTGTACCTATGTAGCAGCCAATCTCAAATATGCACTCCCCGAGCGTTCCGTCCACCCTCTCTCTGTCTCTCTCTCTCTCTCTTGCATCAAAACCCGTCTCTCCCCCAGCTACAAACAGATTTGTTGTGTTCCCTCTTCTCTCTATTACTCAGACGAATCGCATTGCATCGCATCGTATACATTATACCCTTTTACATTTCTTTCTTCTTGTTTGGGTTGACTTGGCACTTGGCATCGCTGTATCCTGACTTACACCTTTGCCAGGCTGCCTTCCAGTTAGTTACATCTACGACCTCATCACCAGCAACAAGCCTTATACTTCATCGCCACCCTACACTCATCTTAGTTATCGGCCGTTGAAACCTTGTTCGTCATGGGAGTCGGTTCTTTTCTTGAGCCACTCATCGTCGTGACTCTCCTCTTTGGGGGCGCCTACTTCAACAGAAGCAAGGACTACAATTTCTGGACACACAAGTCAGGAATCGCCAGCATCAAGAGTTACAAACGCTCTGATGACTTCCCGAAGCGGGACTCGACTGATAGTCTTATGAGCGGATGGAGTGGTTCGCGGTCACCGAGTCTCGACTCAAGTTCTCAGCCGACTCTACGCCGTCGCAAGCTTCAAGTGCTTGGCTATAAGCGCATCGTTTCCACACCAAACACTCACATATTCGAGGATCGACTCCTGAGCCGTCTTCTCAACAAGTTGCCATTCTTGGTCGAGTGTTGGTACTGGTTTCTCATCTACTTTGTGTACCAGGTCGGTCGTGCTATCACTGCGTTGACTCTCGATGAGGGCACTGTCGATGTCGCCCGTAGACATGCTCTCCAAATCATCCATCTCGAACAACGACTCCGCATCTTCTGGGAGATAGACTTTCAGAAATGGTTCCTCGCTCGACCTGCTCTTCTCCACTGGATCAACCGTATCTACTCCTTCATCCATATTCCTGGCACCATTACCTTTCTTGTTGTCCTCTACTATTTTACCACCACCCGACATCGTCGTTATGCCGCTGGCCGTGTGAGATCTGATACGGTGGCTGCTGGTCCTGCTCTATACGAAGCTCGTCGACGAACCATGGCCATGTGCAATCTCCTTGCTTTCGTTGTCTTCACCAGCTGGCCTTGCATGCCTCCCCGTCTTTTGACCGATCCTGAATACAAGGGCCCTGATGCCGAGGAGGCCAAGAGCTTTGGCTTTGTCGACAGTGTTCACAGCGGTACTGGAGAGAGCAGTGTCTGGACCACCAACAGATTCTGCAACCAGTATGGTAAGTGAAGGCCCCATGAATTCTGACCCCATACAGGGAGGGCTAACTAAGATTATAGCGGCCATGCCATCTCTGCATTTTGGTTACTCTCTCCTTGTCGGCCTTACCGTTGCTACTATCCCTATTACCGGCCTGCGGTCCACCCCCTGGAAGCGAATAATGATCATTGCCGCGGGCATGTCATACCCAGCCTTGATTCTCACTGCCATTGTCGCCACAGCCAACCACTTCATCCTCGATGCCGTAGCTGGTGCTATGGTTTGCGCTATTGCCTGGAACTGCAACGACTTCCTCCTCAACTTCTGCATCCTGGAGGACTACTTCCTATCGACGCTTCGACTTCACAAGCCAGTGAACTGGACCGACCCTGAAACAGCTGTCGAGCCTCAGTTCCAGACTGGGCTCCTGAGTGAAGACGTCTAAGGCGTGTAAAAGAGCTTTCGAGAACGAGCCCCACGAATTTTCTTCCTGAATACCCGACTCCGTTAATACATTTGATTTCAAGAGGGTAGCCTTTGTCTTATTTGCACAAGTCGTTTCAGCCTTTTCAAGGCATTCACAAGGTGTTCCATGTCCGGACAGGGATGAATTCTGTGGACGTAGTGCCAAGTTTGGCGACAGTGGCATGTTGTTAATTTTAAGGAGTCGGGCCATTGATGTTCTGAGCAGTGGGGACTCTTATTAGACGTGCATAGAAAGGGGTTCAGTACACTCCGTACCACGCCATGCGATATGGTAAATAAGCTGAGACCAACCAGCAATACTACCAAAACGAACATCACACCCTGTGTATCAAGTGAGACTCGCTGCTGACACATTCAAATGTACTTTGTATGCCCCGAGTTGGATGCGTGTGAACGTCGACGAAATACAATGAAGGTTATATTTCCTAGGCTCGTGTAAAAATCGCAACTGAAATTCGACGATATGCTTAACTTCTGGTGAGAAACAAACACCTCGTGTAGAGTGTGTTCCAAACTTACGGTGCCATCCATGATCCTCGGCAAGGATCATGATAACGAGACTTGCTACGGGCTGGACTTCCTCAAAGTATCTTCATATCGGTGGCCTCTTGTAAAATCGTATGAATAACTCAGTCATTGACGTGGTTGAGGCTGATTTACGTATTTGCAGTACGCGGTCACTAAAGCGGTCCAAAGGCATTATTACATGCCTGCCTCATGCTCGTGACGACGCAAGCTGAACTTCTTGTCCCACCAATAAACTGCTGTCATGATACTCTCCCTCCTGGTAGTAGGCCTGATGAGCACGGGTACATGTGTCTCTCCCAAAACTGCGCTACCTGACAGCAGATACAGCCACGAGTTCAGGTACCTCTGCTAAGATGGGGCGGGGAGCTTCTGTGGCGGGGCACGTCGTCATCTGTGATCCGTTTGGGCGAGAGACAGACAGCTGCCTTTCGCTTGCTTGCGACTACCTACTCACATGCCACTATTCTTCATCTTTCTTCTTTGTCACAACCATCTATATCCCGTTACTTTATGCTCAAAATCTGGCTGCAACTCCAAACAACAAAAAGGACAAAGGCTATTCAAGACGCGAGAGCTGCCGAGAGCGACAGCTCTACTACTTACTTCCTTCCCATGTCGCAGCAGGATTCTGGGGCAGCTGATGCCCCGCCACAGCAGCCCTTGCGACGATCTGCGTCACCCTCAAACAGCTTCTATGCGCTGAGCGATGATGAGGAGGGCGAGTACAACACTATCAGAAATGCCGAGACCGGAAGAGGTGTAAAGCTTCTCTTTTCCAAGAGCAAGGTAAGTAACATCCGAGCCTAGTCCATGTCCTGCGCAAGAGGTTGCGCCTCAGAGTGACGGACGACATCTGACAATCGCAGGTTTATGTTCACCCAACACCCTCTTCAAAGGACAACATTCCGGGATACATCGCACTTCTCCAGCAGCGAGGTCATCACGAAGAGCGCCCTACTTCATCCGCGTCCGATGAATCAACGTCGATCGCCTCCTCGGACCTACTTCTTGCCTGGATTCCCGAATCTGCCCTTGGAGATTCCGCCAGCATCTACGTCAAGGTTGACCTTTGCGATGGAGACTCGCCCCCGAAACAGTCTTACCTTGTTCCTCCCCCGCCGACCGTCACTAGCCATGTTGGATCTGTCGGTGGATATGCGTTTGCGATACCCGTGAGCGCCGTCTATTCGCTCCTCGTTCGGCCTCCGAGCCTTGGCTGGTGGCATGGATCCGTCATCATCAACTCCCGTGCGGGCGACAGCTTTCCCGCCCTCTTCTTCCATGACAACGAGTGCCAAAGCACGATCCTTCAAAAGAAGAAGATTGCGCGTGATACATTTGATCCTTTTGGAGAATCAGGACAGATGTTCTGGGGTGGCGATGAGGTTGTCAAGTGGCTACGTCGCTACGTCAAGATTGAACGATCCGGTGCTGAACCCAACATTTACTTGATCGAGCCATCAAAGGAGGACAGCGAAGCATTCGGCCACAAACTCACTTCCAGCCCATCGCAAATTGGTCGTCAGGATAGCAATGTGGGAGCGCAGCGCGGCGCTGCAGGACCGTCAAATCGAGATGCAGAGATGGACCCTTTCGTCAAGTTGATCAAGGAAACCGGATGGAACATTATGGAGAAATTTAGCAAAGTAACCACCTTTACGCGGAGGGCGGCTCAAGATATTGTCGAGAACCCCAACTTGCCGCCGCAAGTCAGACGGCTCTTGAGAAATCCGGAAGTTCAGACGCTTCAAGACGAGTTTGACAGCGCCAGGATCTATCTCGCTCGCTGGGCTATGGGCATCCAGGAGCAGAGCGACCGCGATCGGAGACAGAGGATATGGTCTGCCAATGATGTTATGGAGCTTGAGGATACCGATGTTGGCGAATTTGAGCTTCTCGAAGGAGCCAGCAACCTTTCGCTCGAGGAACGCCGAAGGACTGTGACAATGAAGGAGTGGAATACCTTCTTCGACCCTCAAACTGGCCAATTATCGATCACTATGGATGAGGTCAGAGAGCGTGTCTTTCACGGAGGTCTTGACCCTGAGGATGGTGTTCGAAAGGAGGCATGGCTTTTCCTTCTTGGCGTCTATGAATGGTATAGCACTGCCGATGAGAGAAAGGCGCAAATCGCCTCACTGCGTGACCAGTACTACAAGCTCAAGCTCTCGTGGTGGGAGAGGCTCGAAGGTGATGGGGGCGAGGGCGACACTGGAGAGTGGTGGCGCGAGCAAAAGGGACGGATCGGTAAGTTGCTCACCATCTCTCAGCCCTTCTCTCCCGAGGAGTATACTTACAGTTTGTCTACAGAAAAGGACGTCCACCGGACGGATCGCAATGTGCCCATTTTCATGGGCGAGGATATCCCCCACCCTGATCCAAGCTCACCTTTTGCTGAAGTTGGCACCAATGTCCACCTTGAGCAGATGAAGGAGATGCTCCTGACTTACAACGAGTACAATAAGGATCTAGGCTATGTTCAGGGTATGTCGGATCTATTGGCACCAATCTACGCTGTCATTCAGGACGACGCTGTTGCATTCTGGGGTTTCCAGAAGTTCATGGAGCGTATGGAACGCAACTTTCTGCGTGATCAGTCTGGCATGCGCAACCAGCTTCTGACTCTGGACCAACTGGTTCAGTTCATGGACCCAGCACTTTGGAACCATCTGCAAAAGGCGGACAGCACCAACTTTTTCTTCTTCTTCCGCATGATACTTGTTTGGTATAAGCGGGAGTTTGCTTGGCTTGACGTTCTTCGATTATGGGAGGGCCTGTGGACTGATTATATGAGTGCGAACTTCCATCTCTTTGTTGCCCTGGCGGTTCTTGAGAGACACCGAGATGTTATTATGGAGCACTTGCAACATTTCGATGAGGTGCTCAAATATGGTAAGTGATTCGGTCATCAAGCGCACTGATCAATATGCTAACGTTAAATAGTCAATGAACTCTCCAACACAATCGATCTTGAGGCGACTCTGATCCGGGCAGAAACTCTCTTCAAGAGGTTCCAGCGACTTGTTGATGCTGTCGACAAGAAACAGAACTTCCCAGCTCCTCGCTTCAACCAGAAGGAGCCCTCAAAGTCTTCTGAGCAGACCGACTCAGGGCCATCCAAGGGTGGTAAGGCATCTGGCAAGGGCAAAGCTGCTGAGCCAGCGGCGCCTCCGCCCCAGCCGAAGACGATCACACCTGAGTTGCGCAAACTATTAAGCAAGGAGGTAGAAGTGCTCCCGAGGAAAACGGTCGCGCAAAAGGGCGATGGCATGCCAAACAAATGAGTATCTGAGAACAAGTAGTCTGAGGTTCTGTTGAGTAACGTCTGCTGTATGTATTTTATTTTTATGTGTTTGGGGATTTGTTGGTTTCAGTAATTTCTGGCAAGGAGTTCATGGTATGACGGTAAGTTAGCAATGTTTGGATATATATGAAGCCCTTTATTACCTTGGGGTCTGAATACACTAGATGCATATCACGACTCTTTGGTGCAGGACATAACATCGAGTAAACAAGAGTCCATGTTACCAGGTAAGATGCCGCTCTATCCTATCAAAGAACGTAAACGCCAGGCACCCAACGTATGCTTTACTTCTTGTTACAAGAACGGGCTTTCATCTGTACCCCCTTGGTCCGCTGGGCAAGCCTCCTCTCCTCAACCCAGCATTACCGCCGCCCCCTGCTTGATCATACATTCCGCCTGGCGCAAATCGATCTTCATAACCGCCGCCGCCGCCGCCAC
>VYWZ01000560.1:0-56753 GCA_008711595.1 Fusarium xyrophilum | reverse complement strand
CGACTACACCCCGCGTCATGACGTCGACCGCCCACCGCCGCCTACTCCAAGAGTATCGCGCTCTCACCAACAACCCACCAGAAGGCATCACCGCCGGCCCCGTTTCTGAAGACGACCTTCTTCACTGGGAATGCCTTATTCAAGGTCCTGAGGGTACTCCCTTCGAGGGCGGCGTCTTTCCTGCGGAGCTCAAGTTCCCAAAGGACTATCCGCTTGCCCCGCCATCAATGAAGTTCCTTGCCGATGTGTGGCACCCAAATGGTTCGTCAACTCTTCACTCTTTCGCATGCTCATACTGACTTCCTACAGTGTACCCTAGTGGTCTGGTATGCATTTCGATCCTTCACCCTCCTGGTGACGATCCCAACCATTACGAGCACGCATCCGAACGATGGTCACCTATTCAGTCTGTCGAGAAGATCCTGATCTCTGTCATGAGCATGCTCGCCGAGCCTAACGACGAGTCTCCTGCAAACGTTGAGGCAGCGAAGATGTGGCGTGAGCGGCGCACCGAATACGAGAATAAAGTCCGCGAGGGTGTCCGAAAAATGCTGGGTCTATAACATGTAGATACTTAGTAGCAAGGAGTATTGGCGCACATATTTGACACGGCGAGGCATGGCATAGCATGGTGTTCGGCAGCGGTATCGCCGCTAAATGAAATTCATATACTCATCCCACATCTGTCTCAAGACACGCTTCCAAGTGAACGCTCTACAAAGTCCGTCCCTCATGCTCATGCATAGATCATAGTCCATTGTCCACCTTGAACTTATCCCAGCTCTCGTTGAGAGTGCTAAACACTAATCCTGCGATCAACCTAACCTCGGTACTTGCATCTTGAGGAAGCTGCGATATGTTAGAAGTACGTTAGACAGGGTATTGTGTGATATAATGCTTACCTTGTCAGGATGTGTCTTTGCGATAGCTTTCATATAAGAGATCTTGACCTTATTGTTCATAACTAGTTCGTGCAAACCCACCTTCTTCCATCCACTGTTCTCCCACAGTACGCTATCAAGGCTAGCAAGGAGAGCCCGAATATTGTCTCGTTTTCCGTCGCGCCAGGCAGATACCTTGGCATCGACCTTCTCCGAGAGCACAAACTTCTCGTCATCCTCCTTGGCTGCAGCCTCGTTTGCCTCACGAAGACGCGTAACGGCCTCGGAGCTCTTTTGAGATCCAAGACTGGCCGTTGCGGAGGGTCTAGGTCGAGGCTTGGCGGCTGCTGGCTTCGGTGCTGGCTTGGGCTTGGGCGCCAGAGTGTTCTGGCATCTCTGTCGACCCTCATTGGCATTCGATCCACCAACGCCACTTTCGACACACAATTGCCAGACCGCACCAGCATCACCCCATTTCTCCATCTGTTCTAGAGCCTCTGCTTTCCTGCTCAGGGCCTTACCGTAAAGGTCTTTCAGGTCTCGGTTTTCGTCTACTCCATTCTCATTCTTCACAGCCACCACTTCTCCTTGACCATTGCCAGGACCGATAAGCTTGAGTGCACTATCGGCATCTTCGACAGCCTGCTTGGGCTCTCCGGTCTTTAGCGAAGTCAAAGAACGATTGCAGAGAAGGAGGATGGCAAGAGGATGTGTCGGTGGGACAGCTGATAGCGAAGACGAGTAGGATGAGTGGGCAGCAGCATAGTCACCTCTCTTGAAGTGAGCTGTCCCTTGAAGGCGGTGCTGTGTAGAGGTTTGAAGCGCGACAGGGCTGATAGAAGGGATCTCTCGAGCTGGACGTGGTGATGGTCTCTTAGCCTGTGGAGTTGGTCGAGGAGAAGGCTGAGCGGGTCGTGAAGGCATATGCTGGGATGGTTTAACTTCTTGAGAATTAAAGAGTAAATCTGCTTCTGGTTCCGTTGGCTTGGGTGGCGGCGCTGGCGAAGAGGCCTGCGAAGATGTCTTGTTTCTCCTATTGGGGCTTCTATATGTAGAGATCTCATCATCTGCCGCCAGTCTGTTGAGTCGCGATTTAGGATCAAAAGCCGATGTCGGTGGTAGGGCCTGCTGTTGCCATCGAGGTGCTGGACTGGCACGACTACCAGCAGAGTGAGCGGGTGATTGTCCCCTCGATGTCTGAGGAGTAGCCCTCTGCTCAGTAGGTCGACTGTTAGTCCGACGAGGCTGGGGACGGCCACCAGCTTCAAGCATCATCGCTTCGTCCGTAGCGTCTGCTCGTGCCTTTCCTGCGCTCTGAGATCTGGACTGTTGCTGTGCTTCCCGCATCCACTTAGGTTGGCTTGGGTCGCCTTCTTGTTGGAAATCAGCGACAGCCTGTTGCATCTTCTTCTGTCCGGTCTTCCAAAGTGAGTTGGCAGCCTTGAAGAGACTATTACCCATTGCAGCAGCTGTCTTTGCCAAGTCCTGATCGCCTGCTGCAGGCGACCTGCTATCACCTCTTGGAGGACGACTTCCGGGCCTACTAGAACTAGCAGATGAGGGTTTCCCCTGCGCCTGTTCCTTGGATTTTCGATGCGCCTCGTCCAGAAGCCAATTGACAGCAGCTTGAGCATTGTAACCGTCACCACTCTCAACCAAAGCACGTCGGGCATCGTCAGCGGAGAACCCATAGTCCACAAGTTGTGCCACAGCTCGATCGAAAGGATCCTTGTTGACTCGTGGTGTTCTTTCGACATACTGCTCACGTGCTGGGATGGCTTCCTCTTCAGATGAGCTTGAGTCCTCGTCCTCAATAGGCTTTCCAGGTTCCGCATGTGATCTGCTGGCTTCCTGTTTGCGTCGTACCTCCTCAACTGGGCGTGCAAGATCTCCCAAAAAGTCGTCATCATCTGCCAATTGAGTAGACGCCGTAGGAGCAGCAGTGGGTTTCATCTGGTTCAGGCCAAAGGGATCATCATCTTCAACTCCAAAGGCGCCTCCATTAGCTCCTTTTCCGTCGGGATTCCATGCGCTGGGGTCGCTCAAGTTAATTGGCGCAGCTGCTGGGGCGCCATTCGCTGGAGTTGATCGATGCGACTCGGGAGGGGGGTAATAACTCGAATTGTCGACTTTGGTATCCCTATTGAAGGCGGCAAAGAGGTCGTCGTCGTCGACTTTTGGCGTGTTCGAGATAGGTGGTGGTTGTAAAGCAGGGCCCGTCGATGCACCTCTGCTTCCAAGTGCATCCCAGAACTGTCCATTACCAAACTGGGCCTCCTGTTGTTTCCTCCTCTCCTCTTCCTTCTGTCGCTTCTCAGCTTCAAGTTGCGCCTGTTGCTCAGCCAAGCTCAGGTTCTGCTTCGACTTCGCAGGTCCAAAATTCATCAAATTGCTGAAACTATCCTGCGATGGCTTCGTCGGTGCAGGCTTAGGGGCCACGGATCCAGAGCCTTGTGTGGACAGAGGCGTGTTACGGCCTGAGCCCAAAGGGGATGGTGTTGGTCGCATAGGCGCGAACGCTGAGTTCATGATAGGCAGCTTCGGTCGGCCGCCGGCTGGCTTAGAAGACCAATCGAAGCCTGAGAGGTCGTCCATCGTGAAACATCTGGTATGTTATTGGAAATACTTAATCATAGTGTCTGTCATCGCAACTGCGAGATGCGACCCCAGCCAGGGGCCGCATTCGGATGTGGGGTTTTGTGTGGCTGTGCATGGCTTGTGGCTTATCACATGATTCTGTAATGTACCTTAGGTAGGTACAGACGGATCAGGTTCAGAGCGTTCGTTGACTCCTGTTTGCTTGATGAAATCAATTTTAAGTGTAACGATCGTACTTTCGAGCAGAGTCTGTATATTTCATTAGATATCTCAACTCAAGGTCACTCTGACGAAGGAATGTATCAAACTTGGCAAACCACTGTACCCGCAAACCCAGCAAGCCATGTCTGAAAGGAAAGACATTGATGTCAAAAGGCCACTGTTGTCTCTCAAACCAGCCGCAGCTTTACTGAAGAGAATGACAGGCAACTGCTGGCTAGTCTGAAAGGCATGGAGGACTGCTTAGAACCGTAATAATGTACTCCGGACGGTAAGTGTCGCCATTGACAAACCTTTTCACTTACACACCATGCATCGCCTACCCTGCACTACTCTGATGGCTGACATGGTCAATACCGTCATTATTCGCAAATGTACCATATTACAGGGTTGACTGTGTAAGTGATAACGAATAACGCACAGCTGTCGATGTGAGCCACGAGCTGCATTGTCATAGCGCGATTTTCATCCATATTGACCCTGCCTCAATGATAGAAAAGGTCACGGATTTATGGTCATGAAAGCAGTGACATTATTGCTAAGATCCTATAACTTAACACTGCGTCCTATTGTACTTATGTTCAGTTGTCTCATCAATGATGTTTCGTGATGAAACGAGGCGATCGTATCCAAAATGCCCAAACAACGCGGATATTGGGCACCAGGACCTGTTCTCAAATTAGATTGTACCATCGTTACAACAGCTATAGTAGTACCAGTAAATAGAACAACTAAGGAGTTCTGGGTGGTTCTGGACTATCCAATGTTGCAAACGGGCATGGCGCTGGCTCAACGGCTTTGAGGCAACCGAGAAACATGGTCCCGATTGTACTGCCATCCAGAGAACTCACTCTGATCAATGAGCTGAAGATTTGCAGATCAAGTATTCAACTCGCGCCTGTATACGTAATTGCAATGTCGATTCAATAATGTCCCGTGCTGGCACTCAATGTTAAGGGAGATTGAACAAGTAGATCATACCGTCACAGATCTACGTTGAAGCGTGGTCTTGGCAATTGGAGGGAGCGAAACCTAACTGACTGGTATGAGCATTGAACGACCAAAGCGTAGTGATCGAAATCTCCCAAAAATGCCAAGGAAGCCAAGATTATTTAAGTTGAAAGATATTAATTAACTTATGTCGGTCCTTTTTTACGATATTTACAGGGTCACCACTTTTGCCAGCTAATTTCAGGGTCCAGACTGAGGTCATCCCGCTGTCGAACGACCAACGTCACTCTCGATTATGATAGGGGTTTGGGTGGCAGTGAGGAACAGACAGCCTTTGATTGGCTGGTATCGGAAGCGAAACCCGTTTCAGGCATCCTGGCCCCTCAGATATTCCAACCCCTGGATATAAATCCTTATGCAAAGCAGATAAATATTTGGGAATTAATAACGTTGAAACTTTCGTGGAAACGTGTCAACGAAACAGACAAATGACGATGAACACCCAGGAGCTGAAGATCATGGCCATCAATCAGCTCTCCTTCAGGGAGGTTTGAGGTTTCGTTCGTTACCACTGAGAAAACCCTTGTCTCCCCCTTTGTCTTTGAGGTTTGCACCCTTGCCTCGCTCACGACACTAGCAGACCAGCCATCCGCAAACTCGACGACGCCCAATCTGAGACAATTTATCAGAAGCAGTCCAACGGCGTCATAGCCACACAGATCATGAGAGAGTAATTAGCGACCGATCTGACCGTGAAAGACCAGCATGTCCTAACCTTCTCTTTAGTGTGTAATAGAATGCCGCACGAAGGAGTTCTCGGCCACTCGATGTTATGCTATAATTTAAGCAATTGTGCACGTGGTGGGGCCTGCGCGACTCTGCGAGGCGCAGGAATCCAATCAATGTTTGGTTGAACAGTGAAGATCTGTAGATTCCAATCTGGAGAGTTGCTCAACCGTTGTGATTGACAGGAGAAATGATAGAAGCCCAGACCTTCTGGCGCCGTTCGCAATGTGACCCGATGTTGTGTACTCCGTACGGAGTACAGGCTCTGATTCGGCAACTCTTCTGCCGAGGCGTCCCCTGGGTTTGCTGGTGACTGGCTTTATCCAGGGACAGCATTGGAGATCTCCATGTATTCATTCCGACCCCCAGCTGCTGGGTGTCTTGTACCTGCATTTATCGCGTGCCGTTCATCCACAGAGAGGCATTTACGACATGCTATTTGTCCCTACCAGCGCTTACAACCTTCGAGATCCGCCAATGACCCCTGAGGGTTCTTCTTAGTTCGGTATCACGACGCAAGACCACTCTAATACCCCTGTGCGTTATAGGTTGACCCTTGGAACCGATGCAATTTTGACTGCGACACAACCAGACTATCCCCTCCCCTCTCAGAAGAGAAATGCTCCGTTGAGTGCCAAGATGAATTGAATTGCCCCCGGGCTAGAACCAAATACCCCATGCTCTTTGCTTTGCCTGTCAATGCCATGTTCTAGCGGCGTGTGCTCCCACATCGCGGACGATCGTCCTCTCCATTCTCCATCTTTCCAGCTGTGCATTTCCTCTTGTTATTCCATTCCTTTTCGATTGCTTTTATTCTCGGGGTTTTTTTTTCCATTCACTCTTTTGAAGTTCGGGCTGGCTCGCTTCACACTCATTCACCTCTCTTTTCCGTCTCTTTGACGTTCATGTCTACAAACTTTTTTGGTTCCGACCATACCCACGTTCCTTGCGACTCTGCCCGTTCAATCTCATTCGTTTATCATTCAAAATACCGATTATCTGGTTCCTGTATTGTGAAGGGTATCGACACCTCCAGATCTTGAAAGGTGAAAGCGTTTTGCGAAAGGAACGCGACTTATAAGACTCGGGAGAACCACGATTGGACAAACCATTCCGTTGGACAACTTTACCTCGATCTACCGAACCTTGTGAAAACCGTTGATCGTCGAGTCGTTACAGAAAACGGCAGGCTGATATAGGCTCCAACGGTTACCTAAAGCTTATCAACGAGGCTTGTCGACTACTCATTTCGAAAACGGCTGTTATCTGAACTGTCGACAACATTGCTCTCCACTACCGAGACTCTTCTGGGTCAGTTCAGTTGAATTTCTGCCAAAAGCTTCCCGAAGCGTCTGTCAACCACTTTACGCTGAGACAAGTCCACCGATTGTGCGGGAGTTGGTGTCCGTAAACCGGAAGCGGCACCATTGGACAAAGCATTCTTGATTCAATCCAGCACCATCAAAGCCCCCGGTGGCTCAATCCGGCAGTGTGGCAGTGACCCCGACGTTGAGATCTGAACCACGCGTTGGAATTCAAGGTCTCGGATTCTCAGCGGGGCTGGCCAGACTATTCGCAAGAGTGTGCGACCGTCGAGCAATAAAGGTATCCCCAGCCATTACAACTCTTGGTTTCAATATTTCCTCTTTGATCCCTTCTTTCGTTTCTTTTTGAATCAATATTGTTCGGAAAGGGAATTTCGAGGGTTACAGAAACGCATCATCTATTTGACTGAAACTCCACAAAACGTTGACGGTGAGTACACTTCCACACTTCCACTTATACCCTCACTTCACCATGATCGGAACTCGACTACAACGACTCCAAAAAAAAAAAGCATCTGTATTCTTAAAATACACAAAGAACATAATTTTGCTCATATGTCCTCGGGGAAATGATCTTTGAAAAATGCCTGTTTCCCATTTCGCGCACTGAGCCGTACCTGCGGCGGCTATCCGCTGCCAGCTGGCTTCCGCCTGAGTCCCTCCTTCCGGTTGATGCTCGAAAACAATGCTCTTTCCCTCTGTCAAATCTGGACGATTGCTTGCAATTTCCTTTAGACATGCACTTTTCTTCATCATCATCATCATCACAATTCTAACATATCTCCTTCAGATCGCCTCGTTGCATCGTCCACTCCTTCAAATATCGCCTCTCGAAGGCCGAATTTCAAGCCTGAATAGGCCAATACCATCAAGATGCTTAAACAACTCGTCACTCTTTCAGCTGGCCTTGTAGGTAGCGCCCATGCTTTCTGGCGCATGGAGTGTCCCGGCCGTGTTGGACTTGCTCGTATTGATCCCATCGTCGATCCCGGCACAGTTTCTAAGCATGCCCACGCAATTCATGGGTCTTCCAGTAAGTTATGAACAATAAGACCTTTCTGGTGCTATTTTACAACAAGCAGCAGGGCGTGCAAAGAGCTTCGCTAATATCGCATAGACTTCGCCGAAACTGTCACCACCGAACAACTCCTAGATGCTGATTGTACATCGTGTCGAGTAACACAAGACAAGTCCTCCTACTGGCATCCTGCTATTTATTTCCAAGATGGCGATTCTGGAAAGTTCGAGCTTGTTCCTCAAGTGGGTGGTATGCTTGCGTAAGTGCCTGTCTAAGAATACCAGAAAGCAATATCCATGATCCTGAATAGTCAAACACAACGAACCTGAAGCTAATGCTCTATAGTTACTACCTCCTCTTTGGAGATAACGTGACAGCTTTCCCCCCTGACTTCCGAATGATATCTGGTTCAAATGACCGAAGAAGCTACACCATCGGTGATCCAAGCAAGCCAGACCCGGAGAAGTCTATGTGGCAAGCTCTCGGTCAGACCACGCAAAGTGATCTAGCTCAACGGGCACTCGGTTTCAATTGTCTGAACTACCAAAAAGCCCCCGAGGGTACCCTCTATCGTCACTACATGCCCGATAAGGCTTATCTCGATGCGAACTGTGCCGATGGCATCCGTCTTGAGATCATGTTCCCATCGTGCTGGAAGGGTGGTGATGCTGTTGATAGCCCAAATCATAAGGACCACGTCGCATTTCCCGATCTCGTCATGACAGGCACTTGCCCTGAGGACTATCCTGTCCGCCTACCCAGCCTCCTGTATGAGGTCATCTGGAACACAGCCGCTTTCTCCGATCGTAACGGCCGCTTTGTCTTTGCCAACGGAGACACTACCGGTATGTTTAAGCTCATGTCTCGAAAAAGTACGCGTTTTGACCTTTCCTATCAGGCTACGGTTTACATGCAGATTTTTTCATGGGCTGGGAGGAAGAGTTCCTTCAGGATGCCATCAATACTTGCACCAGCGAAACAGGAAGAATCGAGGACTGCCCTCTCTTCGACGTTGTTAGTGAACAGAAGGCCACCTCATGCGAGATGAAACTTCCCAAAGCTTTGGCCAACGAGGATGTGAAGGGTCCTATGAAAGAGCTGCCAGGCGGCGATGGAGTTACTTATGGGGATGGCTCTGACGTCGAGCAGCCTGACCCAACCGATGGTGCTCATGCACCCACATTGACTTACTCCCCTGGCGACCGACCAGAGAACTCTGCCTCGCCGCTTCCTGGTCAAGTTTTCGAGGTGTCGTCAGCCTATGGGGCTGGAGCTCCTGGCGCAAGCGCCAAGACCACTGCTAAAGATGTTCCATCATCCGTTGAACAGAAGTCATCTCTGTCCACGGATGAAGTCCTCATCTCCACAATTGCCGCTGGAGATGTGGGCGCGGCTGCACTCAAAGAGTCTACGATTGCTGAGCCTCTCTCAGCTTCGGCACCTACAACCACCCCAGCACCGGAACTGCAGCCTGTGACGGACACAAAGAGCTACTTCAGCACACAGTTTGTAACAAACGGCAACCTCGTGAGCAAGATCCTCTGGGACGAGGAAGTGGTCTATGTGACCGATCTCCAAGAGGAAGTTGTGGTTGTTACTGTTACATCAACTGCTGTTGTCACACCCTCAGCGGCACCAGCCAGGAGGAGACGCCATGGAGCTCACCTACATGGGCATGGGCATGGACGTCGATATTTCTAACATTTAGCAATGGGATCAAACAGGAAAACAAAAAAGAACAAAAACATCTGCTTCTATTGTCTGGCTGGTTCCAGGTGTTCGTATGTTATGCATGGTTGGAAGAGGAGCATTTGGCTTGGAGGTTTTTTTTCTTGATAGGAGGACAATAGCAGCCCACGAGTTGGGGAACATGTATGTAAACTTAGAGAGAAACAACCTGCTGCAAATACAGGAATGATGAATGACACAACTCGTACAGCCAATCTCGAGGATTAATCTCCCTGGTATTTCCGAGATTCCTAGCTGAAAACTGCGTGATAATCCATATATTTTCCTATTGTTTCGAAGCAGGCCGCAACTCCACGGTTTACCGTATACACATTATAGTCATATGCTTTTCAAAACGACGAATTAACTCACGGTTTCTTGAAGTCTCCGAAGCCAAGATGGTACAGCTATCTTAGAATGTCGTGAAGCTGGTGTCGTGGTTTGCTGAGGCTGGAATGGGTTACACCTAGCAACACATTCCTCATGATATTGAACCGAGACCCTGGAAATGACCTCAGCAACAACGTCGACACGCGATTCAAGAATTAAGATGAAAGCGGGCTTTTCCCCTTTGAAGCGTTTCTCCTTCATTTGGCTTCCGCCATTGCACGTCGTCTGTCCTTCTCAAGCATCGTGTACTGACCTTATCAATTCGCGATACTCATGAAGCACTGCTGCTGGCTAAGGATTTCTCAAGATTCAGCTACGGCAGTGTAAATAATGATGGATCTCTCAAGTATTTCACAGAGAGCCATTCATGGAGCTGGTGGACTTGGTCTCGGATGGATCCTCACATTTTCCATTGGTGGTGCAATCCTCCTTTTTGCGGCGATCGGTTTTCTTCTTACTTGGCGTGTTAAGTCTCGAGATAAAGAGGACGCGACTACTGTATATCAAGTGTCGGAAAACGTCGAGGACCACAGACGATCCATCTTTACAAAGCGGCTGGTCAAGCGCAAATACGCCACATCAAAGTCAGTCAGTCGACTCTCGCTCTCGCTGCCGCCAGTATTACCACCACTCCCGACATATAACAGCTTTACCTTCTTCGGCGGAAATGGAAAACGGGGACGATCGAGTAGCTGGGTTGAAGAGGATATATTCCACGGTCCAAGAGTCAGCAGGAGCCGTCGCGATAGTCTCTTTAATCGCGATGGATGGCTGGAAAGAGCACCAACAATTCCAACAATTCCAACTCTCATGACGGACGACGACCTAGAAAAGGCACAGGATAGTCAGGAGCTTGAGCAAGGGATCAAAGTTCAAAAGCGACAAAGCGTCGAGACTCTCAAGCCAAGCAAAACTGCACCTGAACTACCCATGCCAGAAGATGAGGCTCAGACGAGTCCCGTGGGAGCTACCTCAAGAGCTCGTGTACGAGCTTCTGTAACAGATACAGATCTTCGAGATATCCTTCGAAGTACAGAACAGCGACTCCGAGAAGGAACGAGCCGTTCGCCAAGCAAGAATTCGCGCAGCTCACCAACAAAACGTTCACCACAGAAAATCGCATCAGTGAGAAGCACACCACGCAAGAACTCTCTCACCAAGACGCCACATAGCCACAAGACCATACCATCTGAGGACTCAACCAATACAACTGGAACAGTTCGCATTTCAAGGATTCCCCCGAGCCCTACTAAGAGAGCTACTATCCATGTGGTACCTACAGATGCGCAGAGTCCACAGGTTTCCACTAGCTCGATTGGAAGTGCTGCGGACAGCTTGATTGCTGAGGCAACGCAACAGCTGGTACTACCGGGAGGACTGTCAAGCCCAAGCCGAATGAGAGGGCGTCAATGGGACGCTCCGGAAGACCAAAGCCCCGGGAAGCAAGACCCTCAAAAGAAGGCCTCAGATAAAAAGTCTGCAAAAGAGGATAGCCCCGATAGACGGGCCTCACAAGACAGCCAGGCATCAAGTTCACTCTCGACACTGTACAGCGCCAATGACCCCGAAGAGGAGGACCAGCCAGATCCATTTGTTGAGCGCATGACACCTGGATTAATGAGTTCAGAAAGCAGAGGATCTTTGTTTGGAAACCGAGCATCACACAAAAAGGGAAGGAATCTGAGCGTATCGATCCCAGGCGGACAATCCATCTTCAACACAACAGGACAACTTCGGCCTTCGTTTGTAAGCACACAAGCTGTTGGAGGCCCTCCTGTCTCCTCATACTTGCAACCGCCACCAGAGCGATTCCAGCGTAATGATACGTACTCACGCGATCAAGATGGTATTGCTCTTGCGTTCCCGGTCAGCATTTCATACACCAGCATCCTGACACCATCTGTGACGACTACCGAGGGGGGTAGCACGCTTTCACTCGGAGACAGGATGAGCGAGAGCCCCAAATCTGAAGTACCGGAGCGTGTGAGGCCACTGCTGCAAGAGAACAGACATAGCGTGGCGACAGCACCAAGCCCCTCGACAATGACTTCTTCGCCATTCGATGAGCAGGATATGTTATCATTGTTAATGGGCACCGCACCCAAGAGAGCACTCCCCGAGCCACCAAAACATATCGCCCAAGTCGACCAGATCGTCATGCCAAAGCCAGTGTCGCCAATGCCGAGACGAGAGTTCTCACAGCATCTGCGACAAATGTCCTCAACAGCGAATACCCGATACCGTGATGAGCCACCGGTGGACTCCCCAAGCGCTACTTCTACAGGATCACCCCTTCGTCGCTCCATCTCACGCTCGAAGAAGGATATGCCGAGTCTTGCACCGCCGACAGTACCAAGCATGGGATCCCTTGGAAATTCGATCATGGAGCTCAGGAGGATGAACAGCGTGGTTAGTTCCTATAGTGGTAACTCATTAGGATCTTCTGTCAACGAGCCTGATTCGCCGACACTGCCGATGTTGAACTTGACCAGCAGCGTCTCGCGAAGAACGATGAATCCAGCCACGCCGAGAGCAAGCATGTCTGGTCGTCAAAACTATCTCAATCTTGGGAGCCCTAACAAGAACTCGTCGGGATCAGTTGCGCCACCTATGCCAACTCGTCCACTACCACAAAGCCGCAGCAATCGTTCAAATTTAGGAGTTGAAATACGCGAGGATGATGTTGATGAGGGGAAAGAGAATCAAGAACTACCGTCGACATCGAGTGGGCTCAGAGAGACACGAAGGAGTGTGAATATGGGACGTGATACTCGCGACTTGAGCCAGGCACCGAGCAAGAGCAAACTCGGGACCGTGAGTGAGCTCATCGCTGAAAGCAAACGCGACAGTAAGCGCAAGAGTATGGATTCGATTGGATTATACGACGCGGATGGATTCTTGAAGAGTTCGCCTGTGGATGCGAAGGGACGATGTCTACGCATGTAAATGGAAAGCTCTAATTCTTCTCCATCGTTTTGTTTTGGCTTTCTTTTGTTTGTCGAGGACAAACCATCTATCTCATGCAGCATCGGCAGGCTAACTTATGCACTTTTTACTGGGGATTGATTGGATTTACCGGGAGCTTCTGGGCTCGTAAAGCTTTATTGGATTGATCTGTACCGACCTAGGTAAGGTAGCTTAGGTTTCTAGAAGCTCGTTGGATATATTACCCCTTGGGACGTAATCTTAATAGAAGATCGTATTTATAGTGGCTGCGTTGAAAATAAAAACTTCTTTTCTTGAGTTGCTATATCAAGCTACTCTTGTGACGTATCATCTATTACTCCACTCGTGGTCGCTTGTTCTCAGGATCATCAGCGCCCTCAGCTTCATCGCGATCTCGCACTCTTCCTGCGCCTTCTCCCAGTTCTTCCTCTTGACCCTCAGCGCCAGGTCCAATCCAATTGCCGTCTTCGTCGAGATACTCGTTCACGTTATCTGCTGTGATCCAGCCGCCGCTGCCAGGCATAGGAGGCGGCAGGCCGCCATTGCTAGCACCACGCAGAACGCCGGTGAAACCCTCAATGGCCTGGTGCTCCTCGCCGCCTTCGAAGACAATACGGTCATACTCATCCTCGTCTTCTTCGCCATCGTTGGGGTCAGGGTGAAGGTCCGAACAGTTGGCCATGGCGTCGTACAGTTGCTTAGCGACACTGGACTCAAAATCTGATTTGGGCGGGATGATGGTAAGGTCTATTGTGCTAAAATCATCGTCTCCGGATCCGCCGTCTGAGAATTCAAGCTGCATCCATACGGCATGGGTGCGAGGCGCATCTGTTTCGGGACCTAGCTGTTTGATCGCGTGGATGGATATCGAGGGATAAGGAATTGAGACACCTGCTTCAACCCTGGGACTAAAGATAGTCAACGCTCTTTGTGATGTTAGTTTGAGTTATACCATTAGAACATTAGACCTACTCTGAGTTGACAAAGACATCCACTGCCTGCTCCACAAGCTCCTCGACATCACCATTTATGCTGTCGCTCTCAGGAGCACTAGGCTTCTCGCTTGAGTCGGCAGGAAATAGAGCTAGACTACCGCATTGCGCCTTGGGAATCCATGCCTTTGCGCCTTCGAGATGGTAGTGAAGAACAGGCTTTCCACTGACGAAGCTTTCGGGCGTTGTTGACTGGTACTCGGCCAGAGGCGTGTAGTCTTCGGCCAGAGGCGGCGTGCGGATTGTCGTTGGCAACATGACTGGGTGTTTGGCGTGAACTGATTTGTTTGGAGTGGAGGGGTTCACCGGGCAGCTGGAGAAAATGTACATCGCCATGGAAGGTGGGAGAGCTTTATCGTCGGCGGAGACTTATCGATAAGCTAGCTCATCGCGCTATGATGACCAGACAGGCGCGTCGCTTGACCTCCAACCTCAAACTGACTTACACACTCAACTTTACACGATTCCAAATTCCCTCTTCTCCATACACAGTATCTATCATCAGATACTACGGGAAAAAGATATCTGCAAGATCTTGTAAAAGTGCTTGAGCCGATATCCTAATACCCCGAGGTTGGTATAATTGCCAACATGCGCGACAACAAGCGTAGGCTTCACTCATGCACGATGCACAGCATAAAGCTAATTCATCGTCAGGATCCCATCCTCTTCTGGAGCAAGTCCCTTTGACAGTCTCTCCATTCGTGTCACTTCCAACAGCGACAACACTCTCGTATAACTACAAGACTATGCCCTCAAACATCCCACCCTCGTCCTTGGGCATCGAGGCAGCATCAGATAACCCCGCGGGCCAAACCAAGCCCAAATACGTGGTATCCAACTCTGGTCATGCGGCACATCCAGAAGACATCATGGCCTCATGCCGCGCACTTCAAGCTTACGTGACCAAAATGCAAGAAGATGCAGAGCGTGGACTCCGGGAATTTGATGCGAGGATCAAGGCGCGTGAACTCGCGGAGAAGAGGAGAGTTGCGCCGGGTTGGCTTGATAGTGAGATGCACATGTTGGAGCCCGAGAAGAGTACACCGGCGCAGCAACAAGGCGCTGGAAACGTACCAGAGCATCAAAACACTCAGAGCGGAACCAACACGAATGCGACAGAGGACCAAGGTGCAGAATTGGACCGAGTATTTGGCGGTATGGCTCTGAAATAACCCACTTAATTTGGCATTTTACGAATCACGATTTATGGCGCAAGAGATGCTTCTATAAAGCCTTGCTCTTGTTCGTTTTACGCAATGGTTCTTTTTCACCACAAGACCGTGGACTTTAGGTGCTCGTTGCTCAACAGTTGCGAGCTCTATATCTAGATTTTGTCTGTTTCTTAATGGTGGGCACAGAACTATACTACCTACACATCTGATACATTCGACACTCTTCAGTTTTCCCTGACCACAAGGGCATGAATATTCGTTTAGTGTCTCTCGGAGGAAGCAGTCAAGATCTCGCTAGCGGCATGTGCAGCAGCAACCATAATGGAAGCCTGAGTATTTCCAGTTGGAACCTCAGGATGCATGCTACCATCGACAACAAATAGATTCTTGGTTCCCCAAACTCGGGTGTCAGGCCCAACAACGCTCTTGCCATCGTTCTTGGCTCCAACATCAGCCGACCCGAGATGATGGTTGCCACTGCGCGAAACCTCGAGAATAGTGTCCGCGGTGACATTGCTAGGCACACTCAGAACGCTACCAGGCTTACGTGCGTAGCTAAGAAGTTCGGCGACAAAGGTCTTGAGAGCATCGCGGTCACCCTCGGTATTGAGGAATGGCTTCGGGCTTGAACCTTATTCTTGGTCTGAAAATCCACGACAACAATGGGATGGTCCATGAGCTGCTGACCAGCGGGAAGGTCGATCCACTGAGAGGCAGGAGGGAGCCTGACGTTCGTAGAGCCGGACTGGACAATACGGATTCGCTTCTTTGGTCCAATGCCTGAGTTGAAGAGGATTCGAGGTGTCGAGTGGGTGCCAGATGAGAGGACGACGGAACCGCCCTTGCTCAGCTTGATGATCTCACCAGAGCCGTCGTCATGCTCTACTTCGACCCCGGTAATGATAGAACCCCTGCGAACAGCACGGATGACCTTGGCGTGAAGCTGCAAGCTGAAGTTGTCGAGGGCCTGTGCAGCGGGTAGAGTATCACGAACGGGGCCACCTCGAAGTCCATTGCTGATCTAAGTGATGTTAGAGCTTTTCCCCCAAGTACAGGGATCAAACTTACCAGCCAAGGGGGATGCGTAAAGATCTTATCCTTCGTCTCGACGTTCTCGAGAGCATTGACTTCATCCCAACCATTGCTCTCGAGGAACTTTGACATAGCCTCAAATGCACCATCATCATAGCACTTTCCATCGGCCGAGGGGAGGATGCTCCCGGGCATGCGTTCGAAAACGCCCTTGGCAGCATTGGACACTCCATCCTCCCATTGCCACCACGCCCTAGGCCAGCCCTCAAAGTCAGCAGCTCGGGGCTTGACAAACATGAGCGCGTTCAACATGGTAGATCCGCCGAGCAGGCAACCTGCTGAGGCAGCAATGTCTGTGCACCACTGAATGGTCGGTGAGATATCGGTGTAGTAGGCCATGCCTGGGACATCGTATGCGGTGACGGTTTTGTTCCACTTCATCAAGTCATCCCGGCTACCCGTTGAGCAGAATGAAGGACCACCACGCTTAACAAGAAGAACCTTGTGGTCAGCATTGGCAAGTCCCTCGGCGACAATCGACCCGAAGCTCCGGCACCGGCTACGATGTAGTTTCGGGCAGTAGTGTTACCAGCAGAAGCAAGGCCCAGCAGAGCCGAGCCGATAATAGTGGCGAACTTCACTTCAGAGCCGGAAAAGACAAAGAGGAAATGGCCTGAAACGCAAGTCATGAAGAATTGCCAATGCCATTTTTATATCCATCGTGGGCAGAGCATCTTGTAAGAGATTAGATGAGATTGATAAACTCCCCACATATGGTTGCTGGATCGAGCATAAGTGCCGACGCTGAGTGGATTGCTGGTGGGCTGGTGGGTAAGGGTAACATTAAGCTTGTTCCCGAAAGTTATCAGATGGGGATCGACAGGCATCAAGACGTTTAGTTCAGCACTGTTGTCATGGCATGGCAGAGTTTCAACACCTCATCTGAATGGAACCACAGAGTGGTGCTCTTGGTTTACTCTTTTATGCAAAGGTCAGGCACTGAGTTTGTGCCATGTCATGTCCTCGCATTGCCTCGAGTCTGTTCAAGGTCCTCTAGCTGCACGACTGGAGGAGTCCTTGGAGTTTGAGAAACCAACCAACGTCAATATACGTGAATCTCTCTATTCAAGTACGTGGTAATGGACTACGTCAGCTTCACCTTTGTGGATGGAGCCTGCCCATGTCGTTCGTTTATTCCGAAACCCTGGTTCTCGACGCGATATATCATCATTTCCATCAGATAAGATCTTGGCTAAAAGTTCTTCCATCAATGGAGGAGCCCACGAAGCCGGATGACGGCAGTCATGCAATGGACTTTGTAGAATAAGATATAGGTGATGTTCCCGCATGCTAATGCCTGACGCAAAAATTGAATAGCACTTGTGCTTATGCTCTGCGTTCAGAGAACAGCCGTTCGAAGTAAGCTAAGTTGCAGAGTGTTTGACATTTACTACTGCTTTTACATGTCAAGATCCTTCTGGAGAAGCATGGGATTATCATAAGTCCAGAGGCGGGAAAAGAACTTTACTCCGACCAGGGTGAGCTTTCTGCCAAGATGGGTCCAGATTGGCCTAATTGGCGACTTGCATTGATGAAGGCATATGATTTTCTGTCAAGTGGCCGTTGCTCTAACCGAGAACTGATGAGGTTTTCGTTCAGTGTTGTAGCAAAAGAATCGTCTGAAAAGAGATTCGCGGTTATGATGTGAGGGCCCAGCTCGTGTTTTTCAGAGCTTAACTAAACCCAAGATGTTGGCCAAACAACTCCTCATCACTTACCATCACTATTTGGCTCGGAATGTATCTTTGAATGGGTGATGTATTATTGCTAAAGATGTATCGCGAAGCAAATGACCATTGTATCGTTTCTCCAATCCACGAGTTTGGCACATTGTGTCATCATGCCAAGGTAGATTGCTATGCTATGTTCACTCTGTCAGCAACTTATGACCGTGAATCACAATGAATATCTATAGTGAGGCTCCGGTCCTCCCTACCTCGCTTGTATCAATGAACCCTCGTACTCTTTGGTCAACCAGAATCTTGTGTAACCACATTTTGCGGATAGTGGCATTTCCCTCGTCGACTCCACGCTTAGCAAAGTGAGTAACACCGGTTGACCACGACATCAATATTCACGCTTTAGGGCAGAGCAATGATTTTGGAGTTGTTCTACTCAAGCATGCGGGAGGATTGTAAATAGTTATGATTTGCGTCACAGCGAGGGCCACTCTGAAGCATTTATGTGGTGTTTTGGCCAGAAAATGAAACTTTTATCTATATGGCTGGCACACGGGATTTTTGCAGGTTCACAGACTCTATCACAACCACGCTTTTATAAGTAACATAGTTGTTCGTCACTTGAATGGAATGGATGCCTCCATCGACCGAAGGGCAGTGACAGAGAGTGGATGATTCAGAGGGTGCCTTCCCTCACCAAAGACAATCTCACTCCACACTTCTTCATCCATTGTCGATTATTTCAGCCGGAATTTTCATCCCATTCATTGTTCTTCATCTTCGCGCGCTGGTGATACCTTCATCTCCATGCCGCAGGTGATATAGTGGAGACAAGTGTGCGCGGGCAACTCTATTGTTCTAAACAACCCCCCAACACTCGATTTGTCTCCGCGGCTACAAATATGGCGAGCTTGCTAAGTACCAAGGGCAAGCGTTTGCTTAGCCCACAGCCTGAGCCTCAAAACGCGAAGAGGTGTCGGGCTACATATGTTGTCGAGTCGCCGGGAGGAACAATGAGAGAAACAGACCCTGCAGCTTTCCACCGGCCAAGCTTCTCGAACATGTCCTCCACGCAGGGCAAGTCAAATGAGGCCAAAGTTCCTAAGATCGTGGAACCAGACCCGGGACCAGCTACTGGATCCATCGCTGCTGGCTACCCGCTTCGTCCTGCCGCCAGCCGTCAGAGGACATACCCACAACAACAAGAAGAGGAACAAGACGAAGACCACGCCACTCTTTATCGATACACAGACCATGATCTCTCCCAGCAGCATCTTAGCACTCTTTCTGTTCGCGAGAAGCTCCGAAAGGGCATCGCCATGGGCTTTGCCAACACCCTGGCACATACGAATGCCGCACAAGATGTGCTTCAGCGAGGTTCACCAGGAATCCCAGGACTGCAACCCATGGATACCATGACGATTAGTGGAGCGATGAAGAAAATGGATATGCATTATCACATGATGCCTGGCCTTTCTCGTCTTCACTCCAAAGGAGTCAGTAATCGCAAGATAGCGGAGATGGTCGACCAAGAGCTGATCAACACCGCGCCTGGAGCCACGGGGCGAGCCGAATTTCTCAGGAAGAGGTCCCAGCATATCAAGGCTCGAGAGGTTCCGGTGTAAGTGTCTACCATCAACATATATCTGTGTTGGTAGTTCATACTTACAATTCTTCCTAGACGAGTAGCTAGTGAGCGTCTCCATGTCGTTACTGGAACTGCCAACAACAATCGTTATGCACCCTTCCCGGTACTCGATCTTCATCCTGAGCGCCTCATGCGTGTTGAGCCCTTTCCCAACAAGAACGACTCGTCTCTCATTGTTCCTCTAAGTTCGGAAGGCTTGATGGCTTGGCTTGAATGGGCATGTCGCCGCTTCGGGTACTGGAAACTTGAACTTGACTCACTTCATTTCAAGCACGACATGGAGAGGAACAAGATGCTGGAACGGAGTGTGAGCCTCGGTACACTCAGTCCAGAATCGGTCGAGATCGCAGACAGTGTGGATGCCCTCAAGCTAGATGCTCGAAAAGGCAGCATCACTTTATATGAGGCAAACGTGTGAGTTATCTTCAGGGGTGAATCTGAGCACGATACTGATTGCTGATTTGAAGTACGTGCGGAAGCCCTCTGCAGCAACAGAGATGGACATGGTTCAAGATTGTCAAGCCGCTTCTTGATATCAAAGGCCCCGTGCCAGAGAAGTATGGTGCGGGCGATACCACTATGGTGTTTGCCATTCCCACGTCTAAGATAAAGAAGATCAAGGAGGAGTGGGACCCGCCCTTGGCCGTTCCTCGAGCCAAGAGCCAAGAGCCGTCCCAGCAGGATGCCTCTGCACAGCTTGGAGACTTTGGACGGCTCAATTTGGAATCCTACACCCAAGACGCGACACGCCAACTGACGCTCGAATGGAGATACAGCGAGAAGGGCATTCCAACCTTTGCAGTGACGCCGCATCCATGGTACATGAAGAAGTTCCCTCCAGACTTTCTCTGGATAGAGGATGCCCCCATCTACTCTAACGACGAATCCTGGTGGGATCAGCTTGGCGAGAAGGCCATCAGCGATCGGGATCACTGGCACTACGTCCAAGCCCTCATGTCAGGAGACATTTGTCTCGTTGAGGGCAAGTCCAAGAAAGGAGGTAAATGGATCAAAGTCGCACCTCAAGTACCCAAGGGCGATACTGGGCGAACTTCGACGTCCAATCCGGGTGTCGGGAACTACCAATCCAAGATAGCCTTGGCAGCATCTGGGTTGCGCAATGAGATCCAGCGAGATTGAGTATGATCAAACAACAGAGTTTGACATCGAGTCGTATGGAGGTATCATCAGCATTTGCCTGATGCAGAGGCGCTGAGGTGTGATACAGATGGATGTCACCGCTACAATGCCTATTGGAATTAGATTCGAGTGAAGGTGGCATTTGACCAGACTGAGACACAGAATCAAGGAGAACAGAATGCCCATAGAGACCGAGGCTTAGTCCTGGTAACTGGTGTAGAGATGCTAGCATATAAATAGGTTTGACCGAGAATTCAGGTGGCTTACGCAGGCAATACAGGCCTGGCCTGTTCGTTCATAGTCAGCCAGCGCAATCCGGCATTGCGCACTACTTCTTTCTCTTCCCTCTCGGTGTATCGTCCTTCTTGTCTGCAGACATGCCAGCCCTCGCAAACGCGTCACTGGCCACGGAAGTGATCAACCGGAATCTTTTGGATCCTAAACGGGCACCCCCGTACCAGCGTGTAACTACAACCATAGAGTCCCAGAGATCCATGGACTGCATCAGCTGCAGGAGTCGGGATCCGGCTCCCGTCTCACCATCGTCATTGAATTGCTGATGGCCAGTGCCCTCACCTCTAATACGCCACGCCGTGATATTGTGCGTTGCATTGCGTATACGTTTATCTGACCCAAGAAGAGACTCGACGTAGAATTTGGCCCTTGATGGAGATGTTATGGGTGTAACGCGTGCTATGAACTCTGTGATGCGCTTTGAGGCTGTCCAGGCTGGGGGGGCTGTGATTTAGGCAGAATGGATTGGGCTGCTCTCGTCCCAGCCATCATGTACTGCAATTGGATGACCATGAATCAGAACAGGGTTAACTCAGACAAGAAGGAGGTTGATTTTGTGTTTCGATGTCTTGGGCTGCTTTATGTCTTATCTTAAGTAGCTCCGTACGTAGCAGATACCTCGAAACAACCACAATGTTGATGGGAAAGTTTTGTATCATGGACAATTCTTCTCCAACTGTGAGCTCGATTGATGGAGGGGAGCGAGCTCCAAAGCTCAAGCGGCTCTTGGCTAATATAATTGGTCGACTTCGTTTTCCAGGGGGTTTCTCTGACAGGTCATGAGCTGGTCAAAATTGGGATTACCAGGAGCTATTTATTAAGCAAACGTAAGGCGGGGCGGGTCAATGTCAAAGCCGAGAGACCGCAAGCAGGAGATGGGAGCCTCCAGGTCCCCGCCAAAAATCCTCCATAACTATCCACATCCACCACTGAACTTTTCTGTATGTGCGCGCCCGCCCCTCAACAACTGTTCTTTTAGCCTTTTGCCCCTCCGACACCGACAACCCGGCACCTTTTGTTTCTTCGAACTACGCCTGATCGAATCTGCTGCCGTCAGTTAGTTGCAAGCGGATAATATCCTTGAGCCGAAGAAACACCAAAAACCTCGCCCATCATGCAGGCTCCGGTGGTGGTTATGAGTGAGTCTATACCTCTACAAAATATATAACCCCCACACTGGAGGGCGAACCCCTGGGCCCTGAGCCTGAGAAGGGGAGCTTCCAGTATCCCTCTTGATTCGGAATCGAGGCTGACCGAGATTCTACAGACACCAACAGTGGTGAGAGGCAGACTGGCCGGAAAGCCCAGCTGTCCAATATTGCTGCTGCCAAAACGTATGCCCTTGTTCCTATCCCCGAGTCGCGTGCCCGAACCTAATCACGGAATCTAGTGTTGCCGACATTATTCGATCATGCCTTGGCCCCAAAGCCATGCTAAAGATGTTGCTCGACCCCATGGGCGGTATCGTTCTCACAAATGACGGACATGCTATCCTCCGAGAAATTGAGGTCTCCCACCCTGCCGCGAAGAGCATGATTGAGCTCAGCCGGACACAAGATGAGGAAGTTGGAGATGGAACCACAACCGTCATTATCCTGGGTAAGAGAGCATGGCTGTACTGCAATGCTAGTTGAGCATATCACTGACATCGTCTGAACAGCTGGTGAGATTCTCGCCCAAGCTCTTCCCCAGCTCGACCGCAGCATCCACCCTGTCGTCATCATTTCCGCCTTCAAGCGAGCCCTTAAAGATGCCCTTGAGATCATCGAGGAGATCTCTCTGCCGATCGATGTCAACGATGACAAGGCCATGTACCAGCTCATCTCTTCTTCAATCGGCACCAAGTTCGTTTCTCGATGGATGGACCAGATGTGCGACCTCGCTCTCAAGGCTGTCCGCACTGTGACATGGGAGGCTGGTAACGGCAAGACGGAAGTCGACATCAAGCGATATGCCAGAGTGGAGAAGGTACCTGGCGGTGAGATCGAGGACAGCAGAGTTCTTGACGGTCTTATGCTCAACAAGGATATCACACATCCCAAGATGCGCCGGCGCATTGAGAACCCCCGAATCGTTCTCCTCGACTGCCCCCTTGAGTACAAGAAGGGCGAGTCTCAAACCAACATCGAGATTACCAAGGAGGATGATTGGAACCGAATCCTGCAGATCGAGGAGGAGCAGGTCAAGGCTTTGTGCGAGGCCATTGTCGCTGTCAAGCCTGATCTTGTCATTACGGAGAAGGGAGTGTCTGGTGCGTTCTGAATTCATGGCTTCTGAGGAGCATGGCTTACTAATCTCTGTCATAGATCTTGCCCAGCACTACTTCATGAAGGCCAACATCACAGCTCTCCGCCGAGTTCGAAAGACCGATAACAACAGAATAGCCCGCGCTACCGGTGCCACCATCGTCAACAGAGTAGAGGATCTCCAGGACTCCGATGTCGGTACCAGATGTGGCTTGTTCGAGATTGAGAAGATCGGAGACGAGTACTTCACATTCCTTACCAAGTGCCAGGACCCTAAGGCCTGCACAGTCCTTCTCCGAGGCCCCTCCAAGGATGTCCTCAACGAGATCGAGCGAAACCTCCAGGATGCCATGGGTGTCGCACGAAATGTTATGTTCTCTCCTCGGTTATCGCCTGGCGGTGGTGCTACGGAGATGGCCGTATCCGTGAGGTTGGGGCAACTCGCCAAGAGTATCGAGGGTGTCCAGCAGTGGCCCTACAAGGCTGTAGCAGATGCTCTTGAGGTTATTCCTCGAACACTCGTCCAGAATGCTGGTAAGAGTCCTGTCCGTGTGTTGACAGATCTCCGAGCCAAGCAGACCGAGGGTAAGAGTACCTGGGGTGTCAATGGTGATACAGGTGCCATTGCAGATATGAAAGAGTACGGAGTGTGGGAGCCTCAGGCTATCAAGCTCCAGAGTATCAAGACCGCCATTGAGGTAAGCATTTCACGACATTCCCTGTCATTTACAACTACAGAACAGGATACTGACGATCTGAACAGGCTGCTTGCCTTTTGCTCCGAGTTGATGACATTTGCAGTGCCAAGAAGGCTGCGCAGATTGGTGGCGGCGGGGGTGGTGAAGAATAAAGAGAAAGAGCATGTTTGTAGATGACAATTCTGATGTGTCTGTATGTGAGTGAGCGATAGTGGGATAGGCAGGCGTGTAATTCGGACTGCTTATACCAATGTCTGTTTGGATGGACTGGTCATACCCCTCTGTACTAGCCGAAAGAGCAAAATAGACAAACAAGGAAGATATGAACATGGTGGGCGCCGGAGCGAGCATGATATAGCTCCGGTGACTCTTCTCAAAAGAAAGAAATGGGTATCATATAAAATTACCTGTTTGAGGAATACTGTTGTGTCCACCTACGATGCCCTTGCGAGCCATTCCCTTCCTATAATCTAGGTCTCAAGTCTGATTCCGATAAAGCGTCCTTGTCGCCCTTGCCACTTCGGTGCAACAGGGCACGACTTCTTCGGCTGCTGGCCTTTTGCATTCCTTTTTGTTTAGTCATCTTCGTCGTGAATGACCAGTCCTGTAGGCAGTATCGATGGCCTTGATTCCGTATCGTTCCCACCATGCTCAGTCTTGGTCTTAGAATGCACATCAGCAGTGTCCTTCTCAGCATCGTTTTCCGCGAGTGAGGAAGCATCTTTGGACTGTGTCGCGTTGGGCGTCTTGTCACTCGTGGCAGGGCCCTTGCCCTTCCTAGACTTGCGGGCCTTCATCTTCTCCCTCTTTTCGCGATTCTTGCGCGTGCGTTCTTCGTCTTTTCGATCGCGTTCAGTCTTGTCCTTGTTGAACTCTTCAATATCCTTTTCGCGGCGCAGATCCTCATCCATACTGCGAAGACGCTCATACTCGCGCCGACGGCTTGCTTTATACACATGAAACTCGCCTGATCCGGCACCTGCACTAGATCCTTGAACATTGGTGACAATTTCAGGAGGGGCGGAACGCAAGACGGAACTGCCGGAGCCGGAGGTAGAGGACCGGGGGATACGGATGATTTGGTCGGGCTTTGAGAAGAGAGCCTCTACCGAGGCGGCTTGCGCTGAGACGGGCGTAAGAGCGCGCTTCTTGGTAGGGCGATGGGATCGGGGATCGGCCGACGTTGGTACCGATTCGGGACCAGGAGCAGACATTTCGGGAAAAAAGATGTGAGAACAATGAGTCAAAGAATGTTGGTTATCCGATGCCTGATCTTAAGGTAAGATGAAAATGGGCTGAGGCACGCGTGAGAAATGAGACGTCGACGGGCGCGGTAGATAGCCTGAATAGGCAGAGGATCGTCGGGTGAATTGAAGACCGTTGAATGATTGATTGATTGATTGAGACAAGAACCTCTGAATGGGAGCGGTCAGACGTTTGGCACGTGAAGAGAGCAATGGCCGGCAGATGCTAGATGATTGTGTTGGTTTGTTTGATGGGTAGGATAAATCGAAGATAGTGGATGCTAGCCAGGGTCTGATGAGAGTGGCGTTGATTTGATTGAGTACGTACAAGGCCATCAGGTAGTTAGCAAGAAAATATCAGACCTTGATACAGAGTAAGTTATAGGGTGACAAAATAGTCTCAGCAAAAGGTATCCCAAGCCTATAGTAAGTTACCTAAATCCTTTTGTCATTCACGATCAAGGCCCCGAGTTCTTCTTTCCCCCCTGGCAAGGTTACCAAGAATTAGCCTGAGCAGCCGCTGGGGGGGAGTTGACCGCACCGGAATGGGTGTCCTGAGGGTCGCCTGATAAGCGCGCGGCAGTTGAATTGACGTCTCAGGCACAAAAAAGTCCAAAGCCGCGTCAGCAAGCCACAAAGCGACTCTGCGTGATAAACATGGGCTTGATTGCAGTCAGGAAAGGCAACTATCTTCGTTGCAGGATGCATCAGTACTGCAGGCGGGAGCAGAAGGGGAAAATGCAAGATAAAGGCCACTGGTCAGAGTTGGTATCAGATCGTCTCTGCGTGACCTCGTCCAGATATACGATGTTGCAATCGGCGGCTGGGCGCTTCCCGTTGCAGATCACATCACCTCACCGTGTCTCCGCTGTGGCCGTCATTCGTCAGGTGATGAGATTGAATCCGGATGGTCCAAGACAAACAAGGGGCCGTCGAGATACGATAGATGGTGATTAGCCGGCGGGAAATAAATAAACACCACGAGATTAACCATGATCATGTCCAGGGGAGGGCCGAAAGAAAACACAAGAATGGAAAGGGAATAAAACGAGAGGCATTGCATGGGAGTGGCATGAACATGACTTTTGGGTGCCGTCGTGACTAATAATAAACTGTCTGCTACAGAGTATCCGTACAGTGGCCGGGATTACTCAATCTGGCTCTGCAGATCTCCAGGATTGGCTGGCCAACACCAGATTGCCAGATTCTCAGTGTCTTTGACAAGGGAGAGCAAAAAAGGGACTCAGTTGGTTTCAAGGGTACGGGAATGGTAAATCATATGGTTTGATATCAGCGGATATCGTCCGCCGCCATGCGAGGTCCGTCCGCGGGCGGAACAACTCGAAGTCGTAAACAGGTCAAACACCGAATCGTATCAGTCTTCGGACTTGTATCGCCAGATTGTCCCAGCACGCTTTTCGCTTTTTATTATCATTACCCATGATCAGGTAGCAAGAACCGTTTGCGGGGCCCTCCTCCAGATCGTGCCATGGGCAGGGGAGCTGCCCCTTGTGCCTTTCAAATTTGCTTCATTGAATTCTTATGGGCTGTTTCTGTCTCCGTGTCACTGGTCAATCATTGTGTGCTTGGAGGCTTGACCGTTGACGACTGAGAAGCTGTTTTTCTGTTTCGGTCGACAGATGGCGGGGCGGCTCCGGCCCCCAAACGAGGGTGCTGGTACCTACCCTACCTACCTCGAAAGTGCAGCACCCTTAGAATCTCCTCCCGTTTGCCCGCGCCGCCTCTCCGTTCGGAGAGAAGGTTCAAGGTGCGCGATACGGGGTCCCCAGGTAGACAGGCGCACACATCCCTTCCTTATCTGTACTTCCCTCCAGCTGGGCTGAGGTGGTGGTGGTGGTGGTGGGCGGGTTTATCCCGGCATTTTTGGCGGGGCGTTTTTTTTTTTCCTTTTCTGAAACATGGAACCACATGGCATGGCATGGGCTTGCACTTGCATTTGCACTTGCCCTCACTCTGATGCTTCGGGTCAGGATGTCTCGTGAGCTTGAGCCAACGACGACGGGATTAGACAAGCCTCACTAAAAAAAGACGTTGCAATCCACGCTTCATCTTCCTTCAGCTTTTCTTCGTTTATTTTTTTTTTTATGACGCTTAGCTCCTTCTCTTGCTTCCAAACTTCCATCCTCTTCTCTTTTAGGATTTATAATTGGTGACTCCTGCCTATGCTTTGGCTGACCAATTGCAAAACTATCTATCCCGTCTTGACCCGACCTGTCTCACAGCTTGAAAACCTCCATTCAACTTATACACCTACTGTGAATACGCTCGGGACCCCAAAATATCAAACTACCCCTTGGACTTATCAGAGTCAAGCTCAGTCACTTAAAGACTACCCCTCTATATCACATCCCCAAAGCATCATGACCAAGCCACGCTTGATCATTCTAGTTCGCCACGGCCAGTCCGAAGGCAATAGTACGTTAATGCTCTGGATTTCTTCGTCCCTCATTGTTCAATACGTGCTGACATTTATGAAGAGAACCGAGAAATTCACCAGACCGTTCCCGATCACCGAGTCAAACTTACGCCAGAAGGTTGGAGCCAAGCTCACGATGCCGGACGTCGTCTCCGAAGCCTCCTCCGTCCCGACGATACCTTACAGTTCTTTACCTCTCCATACCGCCGCACACGTGAAACAACAGAAGGAATCCTCGAGAGCCTAAACTCGGACGAAGGCTCCCCGCCGCCCTTCCGCCGAGCTAACATCAAGGTGTACGAAGAACCTCGGCTACGTGAGCAGGATTTTGGTAACTTCCAACCATGCAGCGCCGAAATGGAGCGTATGTGGCAAGAGAGGGCCGATTATGGCCACTTCTTCTACCGTATACCCAATGGAGAGAGCGCTGCCGATGCTTACGATCGTGTGAGCGGATTCAATGAGAGTCTCTGGCGGCAATTCGGCGAGGATGATTTCCCCAGCGTCTGTATACTGGGTACGTATTTCACCAACGAGCTTTGCACCTTTACTGACAGTACATTTGATAGTGACTCACGGACTCATGTCCCGTGTCTTTCTCATGAAATGGTATCATTTCACTGTCGAGTACTTTGAAGATCTTCGAAACATCAACCACTGCGAGTTCCTCATCATGCGCAAGCAGGAAAACAATAAGTATCTTCTAGAGAACAAGCTGCGAACCTGGTCCGATCTGCGGCGAGAACGAAAAGATAAAGAGGACAAGGGCAAGGACAAGGACAAGGACAAGGACAAGGACAAGGACAGCTCGAAACTCCCACGCACCAAAACTTTTGTTGTTACACGCCGATGGGGTGGGTGTCCCAATGGCTGTGACCATAGTCGCCACTATGCTAAGCGTGAGGATTTGGAGATCATGCGCAAAAAGGATCATGAGAACGGCGGGCCAGAGCCTTACGGCAAAATCACAAACCCAAAAGAGATCATATCCATCGTCAGCCGGAAGCAGAAGGCTCAATTAGACTGCATTGGCACCAATATTGAGAGCACCACCCTCGGAGCTCATGATGATGGACCAGAGATCGACATCTCATCAAACCATGAAGGCAAATCCGTTTCTGACCTCAATGATAACCCCTCAGTCATCTCTGCTAGCGAGTATATCCAGTCGCCATACTTGCATATTGGCCGCGATGGGGGTGGTAGCTATTCTGGCCACACATCTGCCGCCGAGACTGAAAACGACTCGTCAGAGGATGAGAACATAAGCTTACATCGTATTGCCTCCTTGAACGCGCAACTAAACAGGACCGTTGGCGAAAGAAGCGACAAGCCTTCATACAATCAGAAACCCCTCCTCAAAGCCGGTTCCGAACATCTAGCGTACACGAGCGATAAGGATAGCCCGGATGAATATGCAAGGACTAACCGTCTTGGTGATGCATCTACGGATGCCTCTTGTGACGGCGACGCTGAACTTGTTGAGGATTTGGATCGCGCTGAGAAGGAAGATCGAAGTATTCGGGGCAGTGTTTACTGATCATATTCTTACTTGGATGGGTGCATTCTCACTCTCTTATGACTTGAATTTCATGGGAACCGCGGATACCAGCCCGCCAAGGTGAGGCAAATTGTTTTGATGATTTTCATGTCTTTATTTTTATGACGAACGATTTTGAACGGATTACGGAAAAGCAATGGATAGAATGACCAACTATGCTGGCATGGTTTTGAAATTGAGCTATTTGGGGGCCATGATAGCGCTTGTGTTAGTGTACATGTTTGTGCCTCCGTTTTCAGATGTTCTAATCACGCAAAATTGTTCTTGAAATGGGTATAATTTAGATTGATTTCTTTTTTTTTTTTTTTACCTCGTCCTGAGTATTGTATAACACCGTGTTGAAAATGCCCCGCCGCCACCTCTTTGTCCGCGGCGTCCGTCTATCTAAACATAAATGAGTATCGGACAAGGTTGAAGAGGTCCAACCTATCCTGCTCGTCCATTTTTCATGCATAACCCATATTCTTCGCCAAAAACATTACCATAAAAGAAACAAAAAAGTATATACTTATTGTACCTGCCGCATTGGCTAACGTGCATTTAACCCATATGGCAAAATGAATCATTCAATCACGCCGTCGGAGCAAGACATGAACAATGCAAACAGAACTCCTTGACGCCATATCCAGTCTTCCAGAGCCGTCCCAGAACCCCCTCGGATCAATCAATCCAGGTGAGTGAAAAGTGAAACAAAACAGACAACAGGCGCGTGAAAGATCGCCAGTACCCATTATAAACCCCACGCCGATGCGATAGGTGGCATCCAGCAACATGCAGAAGACAATTTGTCTGACTGAGGCAGGAAAATTGTTGTTTGTATAAAAGTCATATAGCCCAGAAGTCAACTATGCCAATAGAAATAAGGTCATTTGCCAGATGCCTCGACCTATGCCGGCCCTATTGAGCTGCAACAAGGCTTAGCTTTGGCAGTAGAAAACCAAGGTGGCCGTACATAGATCTGTCTGGTCTAAAAGAGAAGCTACCGTAGTATCATTATGAACGGAGGAGTGAAATCGTGAACAGTCATCGAGTGAAAAAGGTCCGGAAAGAAGAAGTGGTAGAGGTGTGACTGTGCGCCAGAATCGCTTGAGAGGAGGAGAGTGGTAAGAGTGTTGTGATCAAAAGAACTTGGACATAGCTCTGCTGAGATCGATGAAGTCGACTGGCTTCGTGACGTAGTCGCTGAATCCCGCTGCGACACATTTATCCTGAACGTCTGACATGACGTTGGCCGACAAGGCGATAATAGGCATCTGAGGGAAATTGTTGGCAATTTCCCACTGCCGAATCTCGCGGCACGCTTGGTAGCCGTCTTTTCGTGGCATATGTAGATCACACTAAGAAGTATGTGTCAGTTACCAAATCCTCATTGAGACTGGAGACTGGAGACATAAGGTATAGAGTAACATACCAAAATCAACGAGTAGTGCTTATGTGGCTTTGACAAAACCATGTTAGTGCACTCTGCGCCATCAACGGCAATCTCAACGTCAACCCCAATCTTCTTGAGATACTTCATGAGAACCTTCTGATTGACAGGATTGTCCTCGACCAGGAGCACGTTGTAGCCCTTATTGCCCATGCGCCGTTCAATCTCCTGGTAGCTAGCCTTCTGATTCTCGACCATTTGCTGCGCCGTAGAGCGGTTACGATCTATGCTAAGATCACGCATCTTGTTTGGATCGAATATGACAGCAAATCGAGACGGCTTCACGGGTTTGTAGATAAAAGTCACCATGTTATCTGAGAGGAGCTGCTCATATTTAGTGTTGGCCGCCAACTTGATGACAGCTTGTCGTTGCACCGAATCTGACAGCACGAGAATAGTCGTCTTATCGATTGTCTGTGATTTTGTAATGTCGTCCATAAGACCAATGATAGCCTCAGCAGAGGGAAGGTTGATGACGATATGTGTGAACTTGATAGGATCCTCACCACCAATCAATGTCTGTGCCTCATTCACGCTTGCCAAGGCTGTGATCTGATGGGGTACATCCTTTGGTAGAGTCATCTCAATATGCTGAGTAGTGGCCTCGCGACTATGGAACTGCGGGCAGATGATGAGGATTGAGTACATGGGTGGTCGGAAGTCCTCAGGTGAGCCACTGCCAGGTAGGAGATGAGTACCAGGAGAGCTGCGCCCTGAGGGCATCTCCAACTTCATCTGAGACAAGTCTTGCCCACTAGCTTTAGCCGCCTCGCTAAATCGGGCCAGACCACCGGTGACAGATGTTGCAGAGGATCGGTCGGTGACTTGCGACTTAGCTGAACGGACAGACGGGTTGGAGCTACCAACAGAAAGGCCTCCAGGTGATATGAACTCTGATGTTGTGCCTCCAGGGCTAGCGCCTTCGGCGTTGCGTAAATGTTTTGGCGGAGGAAGAGGCTTGATCGTGCTGGGGACATTATCAACCATCTCCGGTCTAGGCGTGAAAACACCAGTAGCAGGAGGGCTGTCAGGCAAGTTAGGGTGATCATCGGCTGTAGGAAGACCAAACCGCGCTGTGAAGGTAAAGGTAGAGCCTTTGCCTAGCGTTGCCCGTCCCGTCATGCTGCCGCCATGTAGCTCAGCAAGCTGTCTAGAAATGACAAGGCCCAGTCCACTCCCACCGTGTTGCCGGGTGCTACTTCCATCGATCTGACTAAAAGGTTTGAAGATCAACTCCGCCTCCTCCTTCGAGAATCCGCGACCTGTATCAGTTACAGAAAACTCCAGCATGATCTCATTCTCGTCGACATGGGAACCCTCCGCGACGTAAACACGGCATCGACTGAAGACTTCGCCCTCTGAGGTGAATTTGATGGCATTGCCAGTGACGTTGAGGAGAACTTGGCGAATTCGCACCTTGTCGCCCTTGACCCATGCAGGTACGTCAGCCTCAACGAGATAGTTCAACTCCAGTCGTTTTGCAATGGCCATTGTGGAAACAAGCTCGTTCACGTCTTCGATGATGGACCTGGTATGAAACCATTCGTACTTTAGTTTCATCATGCCAGCGTCGACCTTAGATAGATCTAGAATGTCATTGATAATCATGATCAAGCTGTTGGCACTGGTCTGTATGGTGTTGGTGTAGTCGAGCTGCTCTTCATTCAGAGTAGTATCCTGTAAAAAACTTACCATGCCCGAAATTCCGATCAAGGGAGTACGAATCTCGTGGGACATGTTGCTCAGGAACCTTCCCTTGGTTTCCATGGCCTCCTTGAGCTTGGTCTCAAGAAGCTTGTGGTCGTTGATGTCTGTCGCAGATCCAAAGTAGGAGCTAGCACCACTGCCGAAATCAATAGTGTCAATCTCAACGCATCGGATCAGATGCCAACGGTATTCTCCAGTCTTGGACAGTAATCGAACCTCAGTTGTGTATGAGACTCGACCAGCGCTATCAGTCGCCACTTTGATTATTCCCTTTCGAGCCAGTTCAGTCAAGTCTGCAGCAGGCCATTCGTACGCTGAACTGCTGCTAGAGCTGTTGTTCCGCGACAGGGCCTGCTGTACATTACGGAGAGGCGAGTCTTGAGATGTATGGGATCTTGGAGGTTGAATGGTGGCAGTTGACGCCGCCTCGGACTGTGCAGATCCCTGCCGGTAAATCTTGCTTTGACCCTCACGTCGTATTCCGCCAGGGGTTGAAGGTTGGGTAGAGGGAATTCGGCATTTAGCAAGATCGTCCGGATGTACAAAGTCCATGAAACCCAATCCGAGTGAGTCAGAGAAGCTTTGCCCTGTATACGAGAGCCACTGTTCATTGGCAAAAGTGATCCCTTCGTCTTCTGTCGCTGTGAAGATGATCTGAGGGATGAGGTTGGCAAGTAATCTGTGTTTAGCCTCTGATGCCTCAATTTCCTCTTGCCGCGCCGCTTTCAGCTCAGCAATGTGCTGATCGTGTATGTCCATGTACGATCCAAGAAATTGCATGATAACCCCTCTCTTATCCTTTGAGGCAACTGCTCTAGCATAAAACCACCTATATGCGCCGTCGAATCGCTTAATTCGAACAGTCCTCGAAAATTGTTCGCCCGTGCGAATAGAATGGCCCCATGCTTTTAAGTAGTCGTCTCGGTCATCGGGGTGAAGACTACCCCATGGGTCTGCGGCAAGGTCGGTGGTTGTCTGGCCTCGGTACGAAAGATAACGGCTGTTGACCCAGACAATTTCTCCAGTCTGCGGAAGTGCGACGAACACATGCGCAGGTAGGGAATCTAAAATCAGCCCCTTGAGTCTGTCCGAAGGCGGCGGCATATCAACAGCTGTAGTAGCCAATGAGCCACTCCGAGAAGGTGCAGAAACGGGTGTCGGTCTAGCCGAGAGTGTAGAGCTAGGCGGAAGAGATTGGAAAGTGGAAGCAAAATCTGCACCATATGAATGAAGCATGCTGTGCCCTTGTCGAATGCCACGTCCGGTTTTCGTAGAGTCAGCCAAATCTTCAGCTGTATCGTCATTGTTGGTAGGATCCAGAGTATCTATACTGACATCTGGGGCGTCAACCTGACTCGACTTTTTGGTCAAACCGCCAGTCGATTCGTCAGAAGAAGTACGGGTTGCTTTATTACCGGCAGCCGAGTTTTGCTCTGGACTCTCTTGTGTAAGAAAAGAACCGCTGACTCGTATACTTCGCTTCTCAGCAGGAGAAGTGTCTTTTGAACTTGTTCTTGCCCGTGGGGTACCTATGCCGCCAAATGTTTCGTGTCGCGCGGGTACTGGTCTTTGCCTCGAACTGAAGTATCCCTCTCCTTGAGGTGTTGCAGCGGGACTCGAGGTCGCAGGTGGCCGCTTGTCGGCATGAAAGCCTCCAGATCCCTGGTCCCACCCAGGAGTGCCCAATGGAGATCCAGTAGCACTTTTAGATACACCAGAATAATCGCTCGGACTCGTCATACTACCAGCGAGAGACTGGTGTGGAACGACGTCATCCGCAGTCAGATAAGCCATGCTTTCTAAGGGCCGCCCATCATGTGCAACCGCCCCAAATCCAGTCGTATGCGGCCGTTTCCGTTGGAGCCCTGCCAACTCAGTCTCAAGATTACTATAGTGCCGGCATAATGAGAAGGTTGTGGCCATATGAGGTGCCAAATGGTCCAAGGAGTGCTTGAGATTAGATGGATAAGGGATAATTGGGCTTAAAATTGATAAAATAGCGATCGGTGCTGGTTTATCTCTCTTGAGACTGTCTGGTGTATTGCGGCCACCCTCCTCGCTGGAAGCAGGAACACTCTCGCTTTTGGTACGCGCGTGAGATCTTTGCTCCATCAAAGTGCTGTCAAGTTTAAAGGTTCGAGTGGGTTTCGAGAGAAGGACATGAGACAAGGGGATGTGAAGAACGGTCCATGAGTTATCAACACCGATAGCTTCGGGCGGTCGCATCGCAGTGTAATCCTCTGTGCCATTATCTGGATTGAATGAATCCTCGTCGACCATGGCATCTGTGAAAAAGGGGTTTTCTTTGGGATCAGCGCGTACAGCTGGTGATGGAGCTGGCGATTGTGACCAAGGTGAAGGTGGCGCTTGTTCAAACTCTTCGTACTTGGGCGTTGGAGGCCTAGGCATATCGTCTTCTAAGCGGCCCTCTAACCGTGACGCTATTGATTTCGCTCTGTCAGCAGCAGAGTGAGTCTTGCTGCGAGTCGGGACACGAGAAGAACTGGCCGAGTTGAACATTGATGATAATTTCGAGAATGAGTCCGAGCGTGGTTTGGCAAAATTCCTTGGGGTGGTCGAGGAAGGTTCCGGGGCAGCAGGTTTTGGTTTCTTCGACGACTCAACCGGGGCTTCATCAGCGAGATACGGATATGATCTAGTAAGTGCAATGGCTCTTCCGCGTTCGAGTACTCGCATGATACCACTGTGGTCAATCAAAGGATCCGCCTCATAATCAAGAGCCTGTAATACCGGTAGAACACGCCCCTGGCTTTCCTTTTCACCCATTGGCGGCGCTTCCCAGCTTGGGACTTGTTGCTCAATGGCATTGTGTTCGTCAAGTGTTGTCTTATTCAGTTTGGCATAATCGAGATAGGACTGTTTTGAGGCAGGAGCTGCGGGATAATTGCTTTGGCTCCTGGCAAGAAATGCGGGCCGACGAGCCTGTGAATTAGGCGGAGTTCGTGTTCTCTCCCTCTTATCCTCATAAGTCGTGAATGAATGGCGACTGAATAAGTTTGGCCGGGAGGCAGACTTGGCATGCAGATTGTCATCAGAAATCGGTGGCGTAGCATTAGAGCCGGGCCAGGATCTATCGTAGTCGCTTGTGCTCATGACAACGCTACTAGACTGTTTGGCTGCCATATAGCCCAAACTTAGATCGTCCTCCTTGTGAAGATTGAAAGTTGCTTTTTGGCCCCAGGGAACATTTTCGATGTCTGTTGTGTCAGCTGGAATAGCAAGTGTTACTCGTTCAGCTTTGTACACATCTCTCATAATTTGAACAACATTCGACCACCAAGCATCTAATCCAGGCTCAGCAGCTAGCATTAAAGAAAGATCGTAGAGGTTAGGATTGGGAAAATCGAGATTCTCGGGCTGCGGGGACATTGCGGACGGGTTGAAAGTGAAGTTGGATGCTGGAGTCGAAGTACTTGAAAGGACCTTATCCTGGGCAGCCATGCCCAGGGCGTCAAAAGAACCATAGCTGAAGGATCGTGGAGCACCTGTAGGTGAGAGTGTGGTAAAAGGTCTATGCAGATATGATGGCACGAAACCAGCAGGAGCCATTCGTGGAAACGGATATGATGGTGTTCCTGCGATGGGCCCTGGGGTGGGAGCACCTCGGACTGTAGCGTTCGATTCAGTTGAGGTCGTTGTCAGAGCTGAAGTCTGCAGCGGTGAACTGGAAAGTCCTTCTTCGGGGATAGGAGAGACCCGATTCTTTTCATTAGAGCTTGCCATCAAGCCTCGGGCAGACATTTCGCGGCGTTCAAGGTCGCGTGCAAGCTTTTCTCGATATTCGTTAAGTTGCTTCTGTGATGACGCTTGGGTGGGAGAGCGAGCGCCACCGAAACCTACACGCCGAGGACTCAATGCATCTGTTTCAGCAAGGGCAGCCAATTGCTCGACATTGTTACCCGAGCCCTTGATCACAGAAGCAGTGCTCTCATCGGTAGGATCCCCTACCATATTGTTGTGGACGCGGGGCTCTTTAGATTGAGCATCAAGGGGCGAGGATGGAGAGTGGCTCGGGTGGCGATCCGTCGTCATTGCGTCACGCGCGGTTGGTGTCGCAGTCACATTTATAGTCGAGTTCGAGATCGATTCCGGCATCACACTTCCATTTCTTGTAGCGCTCACGGGCAGCTTCTCAGCCAGCGAAAACGACGGCAATATAGGTGTCGGAGAGGCGAGAGTCGTCAAGTCCTGTTGACGCGATGGTGATGGGATCGATATTATGTCGTCGCCAACTGGCGAGTTGGCTCTTTGCATGCCTCACAGGAAAACAAGTCGTCCAACGACGTTCTGCCGGATCCTTCTCGCCGGCAGGAAGAGTAGTGTTGAGGACAATTCGCGATGTAAAGGATATGTCAAACTAAGGTAGTAGTGGAGGAAAGGGGGGGTAGAGGTGGACGCTTTGTTCCCTCTAACCCCGAGCCAAAAGTGGCAGCACAGGAGCAGCAGCGATAGTCTCTAAGAAACCTAGCACCAGCTGATCAACGACCGAGGTGTTTGTTGACTCGTAAGGAGGTCAGGATAGGATGGCCCAGGATCCGAGTGTGAGGGCCGTCAGAGGATGTTCCAACAACGGGGCAACGAGCGGCCGGAACGCAACGCAGGAGGTTTGAGAGCGGAAAATTGGGGTTTGTAGTGTCTCCCAGACTGTCTTGGTGCGGAGATTCAAAAGGTAGCGGTGGTAGCGGTGGTAGAGAGAGGTGGACTGAACTGGCCTGGCCTGGTTAGTGAGAGACTGGAGACTCCTCAAACGGGCACTTTGAAGAACCGATTTCAAGGTGGGCAAAGTTGGCTTCTGGCTTGCATTTGACTCAGGTACATCAAAGTAGCGTAGAGCGGCTCCGTGGCACCAGTTAGCATGCAATGGTCGGACATACTACTTGTCTGGTACTTGGCTAGGTAGTTCACGATGCTGGCGCGCAAACCGGGGTAAGGTATAGAGTAGTGCCAACCCTGCACGCGATGACGTAGAGAAAGCGACCCTCAGGGAAAGAAGCAAATGTGAACTAATAAGGCAGGTAGCACCTACCTGGTCAGCTACCTACGTAGCCGGCTGTAGGTACGTACTGAATGGAAATCGCAGCCCCAGAGTACTCTGTGCATTAAAAAAGAGGGCTAATAAAAGGAACTCTTCTCTTCTCCATTCGCACACATATTTACAGCCATGAATCGCTTCGCACGAGACCATCTTGCCTTGTCGCTTTCCATCCTAATCACATTGCATTTGCATTACGTGCACAGACTCGAGCAGTGATGACGTTAATAATAACAACCAGCGGTACCAGTAGACCGCAGCATATCAGTGCATATCCATCCATGCATTTTTACTTCCAGCGATAACCACGTCCATTATTGCCATGCTGACTGCTGCCAGGATTGCTGTAGGTACACAAGCTTTTCCAGGGCAAATACGCCAGTGTTGATCAAGCGCGCTGTAGTAGTGGCGGTTGCGAACCCAGAATTTGGTTTCTTGAAATGTCCCTTTGCTCATAAGAATCCAAGAAACCATAGCAGCACCCCGTCTGCCGGGTTATTTATTGGAGGCAGACTCTAAAGTGATTTTGCTTCGTTTTGCGATCAAGGCGCTGTTCATTCATGCGACCAATTTGGCAGTCATCTGTCCTGTCAAGTCGTTCAATGTTATTATTCTTCATGCTTCCATTCTTCGTGACAGATCGAAACAGCGCTCGAGCCACCACTGTGACCTGTCATCGGTCATGGTGATTGTTCCCCATAAGACCCCTCTCATTCTCGCTCTAGATCGGCGATCCTGAGTTAAATAGTCTCTGTTTGGCATTTTGACAGGAGCCACAACGACAGGGACAAGGACTTTCGGTCGTGTTCAAAATGAGGCTCTCTATGCTAATTACTCGTCAACAAAAAGACGAGGCGTCTTGATGAGCATACTACTAACAGCCGTCTGTGTCTAATCCTGATCCCTTCTCTGGCACAACGCAGGCCGCCCAGGTATTCCTCAGAACAAACCAGCATGAGTCTCTTTAGGCGAACCAGTTACAAAACCAGCCAAACCAATGATTTCCTCCAGCCCTCATGATTCAACGGACTTCTTCTGTCTCCCCTATTCGCCAAACGCTGCCAAGCGAGTTAACTTGATCACACTCGACGTCCAATTGACATCATCATGGACTCCATATCTTTTTGCTGCTTGTCTAATAGGTACGTACCCGTTGTGTTATTGTTATCATTCGTGGAAATAACCCCGCTTCACCGAATTCCATAATTGAGTTTTCTCATCTTTTGCCTTTCCCCCCGGAAGCTCCAGAATGAATTCATTCTACAGAGTAGTAATGTCGTTTTACCGACAACTCAATCACACTGCAAATTAGGCTCTCGGGTGGTGCTTTTTGGTCACATACTCCCTTCAGCAATGGGGGGAGCATGTGGCCTTTCTGGGGTCAGCCCTCAATTACTTTATAGCCTTGACCCAGTAACGACCAATAAATAGGACCCAGGTATTCCAATAACAGCCACAATTTCAATGTTTCCATATTAGGCCCCAGCCAGGTGGGTAGGAAGATAACCCACACAGCAAGTTAAGCTGAAAGAAATTTCTGGTGTAGATATCAGTCAAAAGAGACTGCGATTATTTTGTCCATTGGCTTTATGTGTGGATTATATTCCAACCTAGGCTGGTCTAAGTGGCCCTCCACGGGGGGCTATGGGCTGACGGAATGTAGCCGGACAAGCAAGAGAACCAGCCACCGAAGACTTGATCATTAACTAACTCCATTATGTACCGGGATATTTATATTAACATACCGGACCACTGACGCTTACTTTCAGTTCGTACGTCTAGTGTACCCAAGAGCCAACCTCCCTAGCAGTCTTTCTATCTTTCCAGAGAGAAATATCATACTCTGTATTGGAGATTTTCATAAAGATCTCCAAAAGAAAAGAGAAAACCTAGCTGCCGAGTGAGTTCCTCTACCTTGTTGAACAGAGAGCGGCATACCCACTGCGCAGCACTTAACGCAAATCAAAGATGCCATCCCTCTTCGAGGTCAGGTCGACTGGCATCTAGGCAGGTTCTCTTCGTTCGTTTATTTATGCACTTTGTGTGCCTCGATCAGGACCTCGCAAAGTAGTGGGCTTATCTGAAATCTAAGATGTGACAATATTGGCAGTATTCCTCGTCATTACACAAAAGGCTGAACTGTTTGTTCCACAGGAAGCTCAGCTTCTGTCGTGTTGGTCACAATTGTAGCCAGGCCTACGTTTGTTCCTTCATTTCATTGGATTGTGCACCTTGTCTCATTGTCTTGTGCTTCCACCGGCGCCTGAAGCAGCGGCTGGTTTGAGATGAAAGCGTTTTCGCATGACGTCTGTGTGCTCAAGACTTTGCGTGACGTCAAACAGGGCGCGCGCCACAAGAGATCCAACCAATCTCAAGTTGTGGGGTGAGCCATGCCCATGCTGTTTCTGGTGACAACGTGTCTAGGCTCCGATGTATGGATCTGATAGAAGCTCCATGTAAAATAATCTTGGAACCCCCAGGAACATCAACACTTTAGACCTGGTGATAGATTGTCAAGATAGACTCTTCAATGGATCCCCTTGATACTGTGCTAACTTAGTGTGAATTTTTTATCGCCTCGGATCGAGCCCTGAGTTAGCCTGAAGGAGACTCTCATCTGCTTCAGATCCAGGCACCTGGGTTTACTTATCCGCTGCTTTGTTGTAACTTTGTTATCGTCTCAGACAACAACAAACAACAGGATCAATCAGTAACACAAACAACCACTGCGAGATTGTCATATTTCTCTGAAGAAGCTGATATTATTAGTTGCAGAAACCCAAGAGTGGGAACTGGACAACCACAATGACAATGCAATCAATCGCTGTGGAACAGAAATTATAGTACCACGCATCTCAACAATTGAGTCTGGTTGGTCAACGGCATATCAGATCTTCAAAAGATTGCAAGGCTCACTTGGGCTTCTTATCACTTTCCGCTGTCTGTGCAAGTGTGTGATCACAGGTCATAAAGCGATAGATAGGTAGGTGTGAGTCGGTAAGCAAGTTTTGTCCAAACAAACCTCCCACACCAGAAAATATAATACATTGCGGAGTAGGTACATTGCATAGTTAGGCATAGATTGTTTATCTCCCGTGCCATTAGAGCTGCTCATACCCAAGCGGGGGTTTTTAGGCAAAGAATGTGGGACTTCTTCTCCACCAGCCAGTGTTGACATTCGATGCTGGTCCAGCCCGAATCGGGGATTATTCGAGAAGGTCAACTAGTGCGGTGTCTATCCTGGCCTATCTTGGTTACCCTTGAATCCTTGATTGACCAGCCGTTCGGATGCCAACGCCATGACCGTTTTTCTGTCTGATGGATGGATCCTTACCCAAGTTAATTTGAGCTTGGAGTCTAGTGAGATGTGGGTTATCGAACGACTTGAAGATTTTTGTGTCTAAAACATAAAAAACCTGCCATACGTACATGGACAAGACCTGGTTTTCATTCGATGTACGTAGTATGTGCCCATGGCTTGTGAAATCCCAGCCATCAACTTGCCTCACTTCCACCTTTGCATTGGCCTTTTGGCATGATCTCTCCAGTAAGTTGACCCGTGATCAATACCTACCTGACCAATCTAGGTAGTGGGTTCACATGGTATTGTTGAGCCTTGTGCTTAACGGTTAGGCTTCGGCTTCGGCGGAGTTGATATTTATTGCAAAAAGTAAGGTAGTAATGCTATGAGGGATCAGAGTAATCAAATAGATATGCACCTGCAATTGCTTGCAGGTGAGAGCAATAGTACCAGGGCTAAGAAAGCTTATTGACCATTCACCGTCATAGTTGCGTTGTTAAGGATGTCTAGCGATCTAGGTAAGTTCATAGTTTTAGGAGGCTCGTGAAATTGCCTGTCCATCATATCATATTGCATGCTATCTACGGCACCAGACCTGGCATATAGTAAACGTGGCCGACATATGTGCCAAATTTAGGGTTCAGATCTCGGTTCACTGTTAAAATGCACTGTAGTATGTTTTCTACTGGTATCTCTTGTATTGGGAATTTTGAGGAATGCCTAGACCGCAGTCATCAGTCCGGATCGCAAGGATGAGATGCTTAGTTGGGTTTTAAGTAGAGCACACAGACAGAATAAAGGTTAGGTGGGGCCTAAGAGTCTCTCAGAACGGTATGCATTCTTAAAACTACTTATTTCCTATATGTTAAGTCTCCTAGCTAGCAATAGTATGGACGTATTTGGACACTGTAATGTCTAGCTGTAGGAACTGGGTTTACCTGAGCTTTGTATCGCCTCGTCTGTTACTGCGTATCCTCCCAGGCATAAGAATAGCGATAACAACTCGCAAAACACATCACCGAGGGGTACAGTAGAATTATATAGTATATGCAAGTTTGTTCTCTGTCTTATGCTGCCGCGCCAGAGATATATCATCGACAGAAAACAGTATTGGTTGTCTGTTGCCCACCAATTCCACAAGACGGCAGAATATGTTTGAATGGGACATATCACTGCAGGGTCTGAGGGGTGGAAGAAAACACCAAACTTCAGCCTTATACAACAAGACTCCTGGACTGATTTGGGATAATATTTCGTCTTAGATCCCGAAATTTCACTCATTCACGTATCTGATGAGAGACCTAACCCTCTCTCTGGTCCCACGAAAGAGAGCCCGTTGTTCCTGGATTGGGATAGAGAGGGTCATAAAATTTGTATCATGCCAAAATTGAGCCTCCAGCTATCTTGAAATTGTTTCGTCAGAGCGTTTTATGATGGGTTATGTCTGGCCATCAGATGTGTTCGGCTTCAGGTCCGGTAATACGATATGACAGGTGATCTCACTCGAGCAATAGTTAAGTATGAGAGATTGAGGTTGTGCACGTTTGGTACATTTGCCCTGAAGGAAGGGCGGATCTATGACTACAAGTCTTTGAATAGTCAACTTGCAGCACGCAGCACTGTAGCTTTTATGGTCGATACAACTCAGAAGTTGATAACACGTAGTTGCTAACTTCGTCGCAAGACATATTTCCCATATCACATCGCGAGACAGGTAAACTGAGTACATTGGGATAGTTAAGCGCCAATGCATAGGTAACAAAAAAGGTGGGGGAAAAGAAGTGCATTAAACATGATGAATCTCGCTCGCTGATAGCGGCGAGAGGCGCGACTAACCCCAGCAAATTCCTCAAAATTGTGCCAAAGGCGCAGTACAAAAACTTTCAGGATGGTTGCAAACAGTGGAGAACACACACCAGTCACCGTGTTCTAAGGCTGTTCACAAACTCATCGCACATGGGAGGGCCTAAGGATTCCAGCAGTGTTCAAGTGATGCAAACCAAGGACGGTCAAGTCGAGCCAGGGCCTGAGAAGCCGAGCTTTTGCTTCTGAATTCGAGGCACAACACCCACCAAAGTGACAACAGCCAGCAATAGCACGGCCCATAGCTTGATCTTGAGCACATTATGATTGTAGTCTGTCTCGACAGCACTAACGACGGTAGCCAAGAGCAGGACAAACATGATATATCCACTCCAGCGATGATACTTCCAGACAGCCTTGGCATTGTCCACGCCGCCATATAGGGCTGGGGTAGCCCACATGGTAAAACCAACACCGTACTGGAGAAGAAGAACGATAGAGGTGATGACACCGAGATAACCATGAACAGAGTGAAAGTGAGGACCGTTGTTCGCGATCTTGTTATACTCGATGATGGTCACGCCAGCAACAAGAATGAAAAAGGCCACGAGGTTGAGAATGGCATGTACGCGCTGGCCGACACGCTTCTGCTCTGCCGTATGGGTCGGCTGCAGACTTAGAACAGACTGGGCGAGAGTGAGAACCGCGAGAGATTGAAGGAGTGGGTGAGCTGAGAAGAGGATAAAAGGCTTAGAGAGGACGCTTGCCCAGATCAGAATAGTGAGTAGGACCACGCCTAGCTGAGCTACTATTCCGGTACCTAATATAACGTACGGTCAGCTAAATGTCGGTTGTGTACAAATTCGAAGCTTACCGAGAACAAGATTCTTGATCAAGGGGACCCCATCTTCTTGCGCAGCATCGCCAGGTCGACCAAGGAGAGGCTCGGTTTCTCTGGCTGGCAAATCCTCGATAGGAGGGAATCGCTCCGGGACACCTGTAGCACTTGCCATTGTGAGTGAACTAACAGGTAGAGTCGTCTTCTGAGTGTGAGACTCAAGCTTTGTGTATACGATCTGCAAACGAAATAGTGGATAAAGAGGTGCCGAGTCGAACTCTACGGTCACTTATTCACGCCCTCGGCTTATCAACTGCGCATGCACTTGGAGGGTATTCGCGAATGCAATAAGGTCACGTATGTAAGTGAGAAGTTTACAATGACAGATTTCGTGTTTTCGTCTCGCTTCTATTTGCTTTACCGTTGACGTCAATGAGATGACTGAGCTTTGGCCAATCACAAGTTGTGTTTTAGCAATAGCGCGGGGTAGAGCGACGGATACATCATGTAGCGCAGTAATCGCGTCAATGTCTAGTGTACCTGGGGACCTAAGGCAAGGAAGAAGGAAATGAAAACGGAACAGAAGTATTGGCAGATGATCTTTGTATAAACCTGGCATAGTTATATATTACTCGATATGATCGAGCAAGTAGCTTAAGCTGCCAGATTAGCTCTTCATCTACTTGAACCGACCCGCCACAAACGATGCTCTGGTTGGCCCATTGTCGCTTTAAAGGTCCCTGAAAAAACTGCTGGACGGCTAAACGGATACGTTCCTCCACTCCCCCGAAGCCGGTAACGGGACGGCAATTGGCCAGGCGGCCGGCGGCCAGCCGAAACTCCATAATTATCTGCAGCTGCATCACAATAAAAGCTGGAATTGGTGGAGGATCGTACGTGAGAAGATCGTCAGAATGTTTGCAGTATCGAAACGTCCAATAATAAAAAGAGATCAGGCCAAAAACTCGAAAGCAGTTGCCATGATCCAATATTAAAGCCATATGAGCGGGCAGTTCGGAAGTGGCCGAGCTCCCCTTCTCCGACTAAAGTTAATAGGACAGATCATGGTGCCCAGCCGAAGGAGGCGATAAGACCATTCTACAAAATTGTTCAACCCCCAAGTTCTAGAGAACTATAGATCCGCAGACTCTCATTATACATTGCATAAACAAACACTTCACATCATGACTTCCATTGCTGACGAAATCGAATACAAGCTCGACGACGTCGAGGTCGCAACGATTCGTCCGGACGACATTAACAAGACTTTCCGTTCAACATGTATCGGTATGGACTTATATGTGCTCATTTATACTGACCCGTAGTAACAATGCTGAACAATTACAGATCTTATCTCCAGTGGTCTCGGTGGCCAAGTCCTTGGCCACTCTGACCAATGGTTCTGCGAAGCGTCTAACCTGTTAAACCCCAAAGCTCCTGCTATCTCCGTCGAGGGTATCTTCAGCCAAGATGACGACAAGGTCGATTCACGGGGAGGAGGCCGAGGAGAATGGGAGACCATCCTCGGGATTCAGGAGTGTGGTGCTTCTCAGCGATTTGCCTGGAAGCTCAAGACTCCTAGCCAAAAGGCATACACCCATGTGAGGCTCAACATGTACCCCGATGGCGGTATCGCACGATTCCGTCTCTATGGGCACGCCGTCCCCGTCTTCCCTGAAGACAAGGATGCCATCTTCGATCTTGCTGCAGCTCAAAATGGCGGTATTGCTGTGTCATGCAGCGACGAACACTTTGGAACCAAGGACAATCTTATCATCCCTGGCCGAGGAAAGGATATGGGCGACGGTTGGGAGACAAAGCGATCACGAGGAAAGGACCATACAGACTTCACCATCATTAAGCTCGGGGCCCCTGGATACATAGAGAATTGGGTTGTTGACACTGCACACTTTAGAGGCAACTATCCTCCAAAGGTCTCAGTTGAAGGTTGTGAGTGGACAGGACATAGAGATCCTGTCGCAGATTCCACAGCCTGGAGAGTCTTTGTACCCCCCAGCAAGACGGGACCCGATCAGGAGCATGAGTTTGAGAGCGAAAAGAAAGAGAAGAAGACACTGGTAACCCACGTAAAGCTTATCATGATTCCTGATGGTGGAGTGAAGCGATTGCGGGCATTTGGCAGGCAAGCAGTATAGGGTACTTAACGGACGAACTTTGGACATGTTCGTGATGAATACAAATGAAATTAATTGGCATAAGCTAAGATTGGCATGTATTAAAAATCATCTTACTGTTAGGTGGATACACATCAATCTCAAACAATTCGCGTCTTGTTTCACGCATCACAAACATTAACTGCCATTTCTATGGATCATGCCGGTTTTATTTCAAGCAGAGACCCTATGAAATACCAGATTAGGCACAAAACTATATCCAGTAATGCTGTGGCTGTACCTCGGTGACGACATGTGTTGTATATGTAGAGGCGATAATTATCTTAGCGGAGCTGCTCCAAGACCTAAGCGGAATGACGGTTTCTCCACGATTTCACAGGGACAAAGTGGGTAGGTTGCCCTCCACGACAACTCAGACGACATCAACACAAGCAACCAACTTTCAGGTCCGACGATATCTCGATCCGATAACGCCTACTTATCCACGAAACAGTAGAGAACTAGCAAGATCACATTTCCTTATCGTCAAACCATCTCTTGCAAGATTCCATGCACCACGCGACGAATCTGGATCTGTCTCTGCCCCTCCCTCCATCATGGATCTAGGGGACTCTATGAACCCCGAAGGACAGCCTAAGGAAAAGCCTCGCACTCTCCCTGCAGATCTACCCAGATCTCTCGATGACAGAAGGCATGTGCCCAACGAGCACCTAATCACCGAGACCGAGATGTACGATGGCTGGCAAGGTTCGTCGCATCGCCACTGCGCATTTGCATTTGCGCATCTTGTATAACCCAACACGTCACTGACACATTTGTAACAGGCCAGTCCCAGTTCCTCACAACGCCAGCTATAGCCAAGCCTCTTAACTTTGGCAACCTATCGCTAAACGACCCCGAATACGAGGATGACATTACCAAAGGACCCAAAGACAGCGACACGCGATTAATGGAAATGCTGACCGCACAGGCAGCGCATCAAGCAGCTCCTGCTTTCGAGAACGAAGATGAGGTTGTGAATAATGAAAGCCTGTCCGAGGCGGAGAAGAAGGAGAAATTACAAAGGGCCCTCAACATGGCTGCAAGTAACGGCGATGTCGACAGAATTCGAAAGCTTCTCAATGGGAAGGCAAAAGACTACATTGATTTGGACGCTGAAGACGAGGATGGGACACCGCCCCTTATCTATGCTAGCTGCTTTGTGGGTGAGCCGTCATCTGTTGCACATAAGTCACTAACCTCCAGTTAGGGCCATGAACCTGTTGTCCAAGCATTGATCGATGCAGGGGCCGACGTAAACAAACAAGACTGCAATCAATGGACAGCTCTAATGTGGGCCATGACAAATCGACACAAAGGTATTGCTAAACTACTCCTCGATAATAATGCCTCCTCCGACCAAAAGACATCGTCAGGACGAACAGCATTCGACTTTGTTCCCCCGGATAGCGAGATGTCGTTCTATCTCCACGACAATGGCTACAATATTGGAAGCGCTGGAACTGATGACTTTTACCGACCTGGGCTCTCCCAGGATAGATTCGAAGAGGAGATGGCTGAGAATGAGATGCGAAGAAGGCTGATGATGGAGAGTGCTCGTGATCTCGAGATTGACCTGGGAAACGTGGGTATGGATGATCAACCCGAGGTAGGGTCCAAATCGAAATAGTGAAGAGCTGTTGGACTGACTTTTAACATAGCCTGTCGATGAGTTTGAGGAAGAGCAACAAGAATTCGACTGGAATCGCTGCTTACATGATCAAATGTTTGTTTTTCAAGAACACGAACTTGAACGCATCCTTGATATCGTTATTACCAATATGACGCCGCAGAGATCACCGACACAGAAACCGGTGCCAGCCAACATGATATTTCTTAGCGCACGATATGCGCATTACCACTCAAGCCCCGAACTTCTGGAGCGACTCTTGGTGTCGGCTATGGATTACATCAATGATGTTGTTGAGAGGTGCCAGTGGGACATGACTATCCTAGCGTTTTGGATCTCAAACGCCACCCTACTGCTTCACTATCTGAAGAAAGACCCTGGGCTTTTTGAGGCAACGGGCGAGTCCCAGGCGCAGCTGGCTGAATTGATAAATGAGATCTTTATTCTTATTGTGCGAGATGCTGAGCGACGTCTGGACAAGGTCTTGGACGTAGCCATGCTGGAACACGAGACTATTCCCGGATTCGAGGATATCACTTTCCAAAATGAGTGGAAGCTCTTTAAGCGAAAGAAAGAAGTCAAAGAGGAGCCACTGGAAAAGCGATTCAGACCACCATCACCGAAGCAGCGGGCAAAGCCAGCCCCCCGAAACGTCACCTCGCTTCTCTCCTCTACTCTGTTTGTACTCGACCTTTACGATATCCACTCCGTGATCACTGCGCAAATTATTTCCCAGCTTATTTACTGGATCGGAGCAGAGCTCTTCAACCGCATCATGTCAAATCGAAAGTACCTGGCAAGAACGAAGGCCATGCAGATTCGCATGAATATCTCAATCCTAGAAGATTGGGCTCGGACGAATAACAGACAGGCAGAGCACTTTGAAGGAGGTGAAATGCGCTCTTCTGGGGAGTCAACAATGGATGCTGCTCGAAGACATCTGGCACCCGTAATCCAGCTGCTCCAATGGCTCCAGTGCTTTTCATCACTTAGTGGAGATGATATGGAGGCTCTGGTTATCACACTACAGCAGCTCAAGAGACTGAGTCCCCAGCAACTTATCCACTCGGCCAACCACTACAGGCCAGAAGTGGGCGAGAAGGGATTACCAAAAAGTGCTATGAAATACTTGATCAATCTACAGAAAGAGGCGGCGCTCAAGCGAGAGACACGGCGGAGTGGTGTACCTTCACCACAAAAGTCGAGCCAGGACAGCACGCCAGTGACACCGGTAAAGGGCCGGTCAAACGGGAATAATCTCGCCACTCCTGGAAGTACTGCCAGTCCTCCAGAGGATGACTGGGATGAAGATGATGACATGCCAGAGCATCTGCTGCTAGATCCCGCCCTGATGTTGCCTTTCGTGCTGCCATCGGGAACGGACATGCTTGTAACTTACGGCGCTGGACTCGGTGGAGTTAACCGTGAGCGAGAGCGCAAGTATATCCCCACGGTGCCACCGGAGTTTCTTGAGAAGTTGGAGGTGAGCGGCGGAACTAGAAAGGGTCCCATGTTCGGCGAAGCAGATTGGGAGAATGAAGAAGTTTGAGGAAGTGACACTTAAGGCCGTCAAGGATGCACAACCAAACCGGCAGAAAGCGAGACTCGACCTGGAAGATCCAATGATGGGAGAGGGCTGCTTCTGAGACTCTTTTGCGTAAGCAGCGAGGTCTCTCGCAGTTTATGTCAAGGATTCGGTGACAGAACGTGGACGTCAAGTAGCATCTCACGGGCCGGATCTGGCGAATCAAGCCAGTGGTGGCAGAGACTACGGAAAGCCTCCTATGCAACCTGCAAGGGGCAAAAAGCCCTGAGTGCTGGGAGAAACCCCACGGTGACGGACGCGTGTCCGCTGCCACGTTCTCAACGCGTTGAAAGACCATCGCCAGACGGTGGACAGTTTCCAGACCAGAAGAGGCAAAATGGAACATGTCTTCATTTGTAATTCTAACACGAGCGAGTTTGTATAGTTCAGCATATGGCAAATGGAGTCGTGCAAAGAGAATCTAAAAACCTGATGGTTTGCCAATTCTTTGTTGCTTTTTTCTATCATTAGAGACATGTGGCCAGCCCTCTCAGCTCTCCCATACACCAGCAGACCAGCCCACCCGATCGAACGGTGACTGTTTGACTCATCGGGCTTGTGGTTGCAGAGCAAACTTCGAGCTTTGTTGGCCAAATGTGCCATACTCCAGCCTAGCAAGGATTTTGTATCCACTTTAGCACAACGCGGCGTTGTCTTTTGCTGCATGCACTCAACCGTTGACAGTCTGGATGTACAGTACGGAGCACGGAGTTAGCTAACTAACGTTAGAGGGCACTTCTTTTCGCGTTTCCCCAATTGTGCGTTGTTTGTGTGCCCGCCCTACTTGTCTCAGACCAGTCCTCTACAAGTGTTTGTTGCTCGTTCGTCTAGGTTTTCCGTCACCTTTGCCAGCCTCGAAGCTTTACAGAAGAGGCGCAGGAAAAAGACGATTAAAATGTCCCTTACCGCTAATCGCTCCTGTTTCCCGCCTCATCCTTACAGGAGAACGGAAAAGAAGAGAAGTCTCCAGTAACCACGGTAGACGGATCAACGTGGAGGAAAATGCAGCAGCAAGGGGTTGCCCGATGAGTTGGCATCGACAGACTGGGACATGGGTCTTGGGCGGTGACAGCTACATACATAACATACAGTTGCAGCGTTCAGAGAGGCCACTCTATGGGCAGAACGTGGACTCACTATGGCACCGTCTCGGCCGGGACGGAAGGGTACGTGCAGCCTTTCCGGTGTTGTCTACGATATTTCTTCCTTTTTGTTTTCATTCTTATGCAGGCTCCCTATAAGCCAAAACGAGGAGAATATCGTCTGTTCGATGTTGCCTTGGCCGGCTCAACACCAAAGCAGGACAAAGTCCGATCCCTGCTCGTATCCCAGCATACAAATCTCCCTAGGTCCGGGAGCGGGTAGATCTTGCCAGGGCAGATGGATATCCCACAGATCGCTCTGTACTCTGTACTCTGTAAAGATTCGCGATAATAATGTGAAGACTTGAGACAATTTTCAATTTTGCTTTTTCGTCTTAAGTCGGGATGGGTTCCTCATTCTTGCTGGGGAAACGAAAAGGAGCATTTCGTATTTCGCTGTGCTTCAAGTAAGGAAGAAGTAGGTTCCGTGGTGGGCCTTGGTTAAGAATGTGATAGAATGTGATAAAGTGTAAGAGCTCGCATAAGCACAGCCTGTCGGGAGATCATCGTCCGAGTTTGACCCAGAGCTAGGGAACCACTAATTAACTCAGTAGTCGTAAACACATAACTAATTACTCCAAGAAGAGGTTTTGGTTTGAAAATGTGAAATCAGAGAAGTAGGTCCCAGGAACTAAGGATGAACCAGTGCTTATTGCTCATCAGTGTCCCGTATAAGCATGTAAAACTCATGGTGACGAACTGATGATGATATGAACAGAGAAAAACAGAGTTTGATACGCGTGCTCGTGTGCTGAAATTAGTGGCGACCACGTTACTCTGTATAGCTACCGTACTAAAGGCTACGGGAGGGCTGCAAAGTTGTGTAGCTGTTGATCTAAAATAGGCGATTGCGTGGTTTACTTGCATAGTAACAATAGCAATACGCTCGCTCAATCACACTAGGACATGTTATCAAAGTTCTGTCTTTGCTTTGAGGCTGTTGTTGTCGTTGTTGAGGGTCTCGGCTTCGGCTAAGTGACTGATGGCTGAGGCGCTATTAGATGTGTTCCAGAATAATTGACTATGGTTGAATCAGTGGATTTGAGCGGAACAGAAACGCGTGATTGGAGAGTGTGAGGCTGCTCTGAGGACAGGTTATCCCGTCCCGTCCTGTCTCATCCTCGCTCAATGCGATGTGGTATCCGTACTGTGTGCTGTGTTGAGCGATGACTGGCCATCGTTTGGTGTCTGGCCGCGGGTACCTTGCAGACCCTACATCTTCTGGGCGGCCCTATCGCTAATCCTGGTCGGTATGGATGACTCTGACATTGGGTATCGATTGTATCATTGTGATAGCTCACAGATGCCCAATAGGCTCGCCCCGAAACCTGTTTCGGCATGGTCGGAAGACATGCTGGTTGTTGGCAGAAGAGGTGCCTCTCCGAGCAGCTGAGGAAGAAATGTGAGACTTGACGTTTATCTGCCTGCCCTGTGCTGGGCTTGTCTTTGTCTTTGACTGGGAGTATGTCTCGGTGACCCCTTTCTTCCGGAATGCAAACGCTTCGGAGATACAGCACACAACATAATACAGCTTATAGATCGTGATGATAATTAAAAGACTCATCGCCGTCACCGTCGCCGTCCGTGGTCTTACTTGCAGCAGCCTCCAAACTCTATACCCTGGTCCATACATAGCGAGGTACATTCGGTTGTGGAGGGTGTCACCATGCTTAAACCCGGATTGTATGTTCACTGTTTTCTTCCGGGTTTTCATCTTGAGGCTGCCAACACTTCTTTGTGCCCTGGAGAGCGAGGAGTGTGGTATAGCCGTGAAAAGGGTTACATGGGATGCATGTGATTCGTCACGATCATTTCATTTAGTTATCTGTGATTGCCTGATGGTCAACCTCCGACATTTCGACCTGTACATGGTTGGCCGGGTGTGAGTGCGGTGTGGATTCGCCCAACCCACACGTCAACCACATCGAGCCATTGAGTTTTCACCGTCTCGACTCGCTTCGTTTGCCTTGCCTTAGCTCTATACTCGATTCCCCATAACTCAACTTACCTACTTACCGCACGTAGCGGGCGGGTTCTTGCCGTATGTTAGCCAACGGAAAACCGTGGAGTCGGTGGATGATGTGGCTGTCAGTAAATGGACCAAAGAAAGAAGAGAAGAGTGAAGAAGTCAGGTCTTGTTTATTTTTTCTCGGTTGTTGTTGCATTGTCGATGAGTCGGTCTAGCAAGACTGACTAGTCGTCAGTAGCAGAATTGATATGGTGTATAAGGAACGCACTTCCATCTCCATCTTGAGATCGATTCGCCTCGCTTGGCTTCCCCGTTGCTTGCTTGATCGAGTGAGTATTCTTGTGAGGCCGTGATCTGTGCCTTCCACCAAACGCACTGCACCTCACTTGACTTCGACCGTTGTTGCCACCTGCACACGACTTTACGACCTTGTCTCACGGCCAATATTTGAACAAAATTCAAATCACGGGACATTTCAGTCTCGATCAATGTTGTGCCAACCTTTCGAGTTTTCGCTACAGAACGTTCCTCGACCATTTCTTTGCATACCCCGCAACCTTCAACTTGACATCTGCAAGATTGCATTGTCTCATTCGAGTCTGAGACCTGGGCGACTCGACTCGACTCGACTCGAATCAATTCTGATCGACCTGTTTTCGATAGATTTAAGTTCCAGTTCGGTTCAGTCTAGTCCGCATTTTGGCGCTTCTTTTCGAGTCTCCCTTGATAAGACTCTCCCTTGGTTTCTCTCTGGATTCTCGACTTGGCCGCGACTGTCTATAACACCAGCTCACGGCCCTCTCCCTTTCTTCCGCTTGCTCTTGGACGGACTCCTCACCTGAGCTATTGGGTCTGGTCTTGGTGTGCTCGATCCCCGGCATTAGCTTTGCTCCCTTGCATTTGCTACTCATCCAACCAACCTGCTGGGGTCTTGCTTACAACCAAGCTTCTATTTACACGGGAAGACCACCTTGTCGACACCTACCAGTCAGGCTGGTCGTTGGTTCGAGGTCTTTAAGCAAGACTTGGATCATTCTCGTTGCTGGCTCCTTTGTTCAATTCACAAAATAGCGCCATGTTGCCATCCAAATTTGGGAGTGGGCGGCAGAAGCAGCCTGAACGCCGAACCAGTTTACGACTTGATCCCAGCATAGTGGCTTTGCGATACGAGAAGACCATACCAGCAGAACCCCCGATTCTCATTGTCTCACGAGACCCTACTCGGCTCTCACGTCGTCCTTCGTCTTCTTCGGCATCATCTCACAGCTCCCGCCACCGTCCTATTGTGATTGTACCTCCTGGTATTGTCGCACCGCCTGCTGAGGAACACCCGGCCCTCCGAGGCTCATCATCATCATCATCACCACCAACTGTCAGGACTTCTCCAGTATCAGTAGAAGAGTGGAAGCGTGACTCTGGGGTTGCTAGAAACAAGTCTACTTCAACAATACACGAAGAAGAGGACGAAGATGGCCACTCGGAACCCGAATGCAGAAACAAGATTCCTGCAGTGGAATCAAACGTATCATCACTGGTATCGTCCGTCATGCCGCTGCCCAGTATGACAACGCAGCGAGACGACGATCCATTTGTGGATGAGAACAGCATCTTTGAGCCGCTAGCATCAATACCTACCAACCCTTTTTGTGTCGTGTACAACGCTCAATGCACCACGCCGCCTCCTGCACCTCAGGTGTCCCGCTCCGATACACCGTTACCATCACCTGCACCTGCAACACCTACTCGACCAAGTAGGACGACTCCTTCCGCCGTCCCTTTCTCAGTTCCTTACTCAGAGTGTCCTGCAGGCAAAGTTCCCTCCTCCCCAACATACCCCCCTCTATCAAGTTCTCGCTCTCAAAAATCTCCTTGTTCTTCAATCCCATCGTCTCCCCGTACTTCTTGTTCTTCGTCTCCCCCCACAATCTCCAAGGGCTTATCAAGATCGGGGTCCTCTCGGTTCGGTACATTTTCGCAAATGTTCAACAGTCCAATTCAAACCTTGTGGCGGGCCACCGCTAGCACCGCCAATTCCAGCGCATCTAGTACCCCAACCGTCAGTGCACAATCCACTATTACCACAGCACTTGGCGCTACCGTCAACGCTCCAGCCACTGATGCCGACGCGGCAATTGATTTGGCTGCGTCTGGGTCGCTTCCGTCGGATAAGGAACAGGAACAGGGCTCTTCCCGTTTTTGGAACAGGTCCCGTTCTGCCTCCACAACCTCGAATAATAGCAATAGCACCACTAGCACTGCTACATTGGCGGGCACCACATCCATTTCATCTAATAAATATCTCCCCTTTGTTCCCCTCTACGTGTCTATCCCTTGCGAAAGCATCCTCGATGATGCCTTCATGAACACTGTTTCTTTTTCCAATCGCGGCAGCATCATGTTGGGAGCTCAAGACGCCGCTGCCATTGACGACGCTATCAAGCCGCACACCATGTCAATTGATTCGCCCTCTTCTGCCAACGCTGACATGCTCGCGACCGCAAACAATGACGAGAGCGACTCGGGCCGCGCCACCCCAACTGCCACTCCCTCAACTGCTTGCCCTCGTTCTATCGCTCCTACTCCTACAACGCCAACGACCCCAAAATCACAGACCCTTCCTCGACCCAGCGACGAGTCCAACAACATGAATAATTCAGTTAGGGGGGTAGGCGATGGTTCTCCTCGGGGCCTGATGTCAACCCCTGACATTCGTGTCTTGGCCGCCGACGTGGAGAAGGAATCTCAAAAGGTGAGATCGCTCTATACTGTTGGCGATGGTTCTCACGGTGAGCCTGGCAAGAGGCGCTCGTACTGCGAGCGTCTCGAACCAACTCCCGAGGTCCCGTCCGAGGAGAATGAACTTGACCCGTACGGTTTTCCTTGAATGTCCCTATTATAATCATTGCGGACCATGATTTATGCTAACCTGCGTCTTCTCTTTAGTGTTCCAAATCACCTTTCTCCGGCTTGGCAAATGCCCGCATCTGGAAGTTCTTCTTCCCTGCGGTCTAGAGGCGGAGGACTTGAAGATTGGGATGACCTTGAAGGTGCTCACGTTGACCGATATGGCTTCATCACACTACCGCCACCGTCTGGTTCGAGGACGGGCACCCCAACAGAGACGCGGTCAGCCTCGGGCTCCCCAGGAAAACGTAGCTTGTTACAAAAACGAGACCCTTATAGTTTGACATCCACTCTTAGTGGTAGTGGCCGAAGGACTCCAACCAGGAAAGTTTCCGCAAGGTCGCTCAACACGCAGACATCCGAATTATCAATATCGACATCGCTTCGCTCATCTCGATCAGTAATACGGCAAGCCAGCAACCTGCTGCCCCACAATCGCGACAGGCGGTGGATGGACGAAGCAGGCGACATGCTCAATGCAGCCCCCAGCCTTCAGGACATCGTGGACGAGATTCAAGCGGAGAAGTTGACAGAAGTTATGAAGCGTAAGGAATGGGAAAGATCAGAAAAATGGAGGAAAATGGCTAAAGTTGTTCATCGGGGCGGCGAGGGTGAGGGCATGGGGTTTGAGTTCGATATGCGAAACCCGAAGCTGATCGAAAGAACATGGAAAGGAATACCTGACCGATGGAGGGGGGCAGCTTGGTGGTCTTTTATGGCCACCAGCGCGAGGGAACATGAGGGATCACCGTCCGAGGAGAGAATCGTAGCCGAATTTCATCGCCTCCAGCGACGAAGCTCCCCAGATGATGTACAGATCGACTTGGACGTGCCCAGGACCATCAGCCGCCATATTATGTTTCGACGACGTTATCGAGGTGGCCAGCGACTGCTGTTCAGGGTTCTTCATGCGATATCAATCTACTATCCCGAGACAGGTTATGTTCAGGGCATGGCTTCGCTAGCGGCAACACTACTCTGCTACTTCGATGAAGAAAAGTGCTTTGTCATGCTAGTGCGAATGTGGCATCTCCGTGGACTGGCTCGTCTATACCGTCCAGGTTTTGAGGAACTCATGGCAGCCATGGGCGACTTCAGTAAGCACTGGCTTAATAAGGAAGTAGCCAGTAAACTGGTGAGTCTGAAGCCTCTCGCCATCCCAATTTAGGCACTGACAATTCTAGGACGAGTTGTGCATCGACACTACTGCTTATGGCACGCGCTGGTACCTGACACTATTTAACCTTTCCGTACCCTTTCCAGCCCAGCTGCGAATCTGGGATGTCTTCCTCCTACTGGGTAATGACACGTCTTCTATGTCCGAATCACGAAAGTCCGAGACCAACACTCCTCAGACGGTGGAATACGATGTTTTGCACGCTACTAGTGCAGCATTGGCTCAAGCCCTCCGAGAAGTCCTCTTGGGTGCGGAGTTCGAGAACGCCATGAAGGCATTAACATCACCTATCGCTGTCAAAGATGAGGACTTTTTGATGAAAGTGGTCAAGGCGGAATACAAACAACACCACGGCAAGAAGACGTAGCAAGTCTTACTGCCATGACTCAAGCCCAGCGAGGGCCTTCTCCTTTGTCTTTTGGCCTGCTTTCTCTTTGTGCATGCGAAGCTGTATCACGATACCCTTCAAGGTGTTTTTCTGTTTTGCGTTGCGTTGCTGATACCCCCTTCATGCTTCGGCCTCTGAGGGACCACATGTCTAAACGAGGCCATTCTTTTCTTTGTATTGGTTCATGAGAGCGTCATGGATCTAGAAAAAGGATGGGAGTTTTTCCCTTTCGATGGTCGATAGCGTTTGGAGCCACGGAACCTAATCTTATATACCCCTCCTGGCATCACTTTGTTTTACTGTCTTGCTCCTGGTATTGCTTTGACAAGGCTCGGGAAAATACGGCGTGGATTACACTTTCATGTACACGAGGAGGATAAAGAGATGGCAAAAGATACAGAACAAGAAGAGCCGAGAGATAAAATTAAGGGTCGAGCGCTATGTTAGGTTATTAGCCTCGAAGTTAATGTATGACTACACAGTATTATTGAACTAGTACAAACTTTGCCTCGCTTGTTTGGTCAGATCCATATAACCCTCTCAGTACGGAAGTCTATAGGGCTCACTATTTTAAAACCCAGTCTTGAGCTATTTTACCCTTTTTT
>VYWZ01000558.1:0-14921 GCA_008711595.1 Fusarium xyrophilum | reverse complement strand
TCCCCGAATAGCTCAGCTGGAAGAGCGTTCGGCTGTAACTGATATATGACACCGAAAGGTCACTTGTTCGATCCAGGTTTCGGGGACTTCTTTTGCTGGTCATAGCATCTGGTGTTGTCGTATATCATGACATGTCAACTTTTTGGTGTCGCCAATTACAACACACTTACCACGAGATCCCTCCAGGGGCTCCTAGCGGAGGGCTCTTCCTCGCAGCGCTCGTGCGCGTGAATTACATGCAGGCAAAAGATGCAAAAGATAAACTTGGAGCATATGGTAAAGATGCAAAAGATAAACTTGGAGCATATGGTAAAGATGCAAAAAACGAGTTCCCCGAAACCTGGATCGAACAAGTGACCTTTCGGTGACGGTACAGTTACAGCCGAACGCTCTTCCAGCTGAGCTATTCGGGGAGATCTCCGAGATCGGAGGAGTAGTTATTGATTGCACTTGGTTGGAAGTCGATATCTAAACTATCTATATATCCAGCATTTTCACTAGCTTAATTAATATAGTCAGTTTACCCTAAGCTGGCCGCAATGGGTGAATTCGATAAAGGATAATTGCAGCGAGAGATGCTATCGCAATTGTTGAGTTTTAAAGACTTTCACACAAAGCTTTTGGTGAGAAAACAATCACACAAGATGGGATGAAACAAGCCCGCGTTATCCGTGTCAATGCGACGACTCAACACCAAACTTGCATTGGGATACCTCAAACACTGCGTCCAGTCTCCTGCACCACAACCTGAATCATAATGTCACAGCCTGTACCTCATCGAGAGCACAGCATCAGTTCACATGTACCCAACTTTCGTCGCCGATCGCCATGGCTACTCCTCTGATCGTCAGGGCCATCCCCGAGTAGCTCAGCTGGAAGAGCGTTCGGCTGTAACTGTACCGTCACCGAAAGGTCACTTGTTCGATCCAGGTCTCGGGGATTTATTTTTGCTGTAGTTGCAGCAGACACCTCTGGAAGCAATTGACGGCTCATCTGATAACATCACCTAACAACTCTCACAGTCCTTCCAACCTCTCCCCTCTCAACCTGTTCAGCTCTACCCCTAACCTTTTTCCAAACCTCCTCAGCAACCTCTTCCACACTCCCGCCCGCATCAACCACCACAAGATCCTCCTCCTCCTGTGTCCAGTCCTCACCCTCACCTAGTCCAAGTCCCTGTGCCGCAAGGTCCTTCCCGCCCATGCTGAGACCCCAGAATAATTCCCGTACGCGTTTCTGCATACCAGATCGTTCATAGACCTCTCCACCCCAGCCGCCTCGAGCTTGAGCTTGCTCTTCGGTCAAATCGAGGAACAAGACAAGATCTGGCCGGGGGAGACCGCGTTCTGGTGCTCGTGCCCAAGGGAGGGTCAGAGAGGGGTTTTGCTTGGCGGCTGAGTAGACTATGCCTGAGTGATAGTACCGGTCGCAGATAATTGTAGTGCCAGAAGCGAGTAGACATTCGATTTGTTTGCTACATGGTCAGGAGTGAAGTGTAACAGGCCAACAAAACTCACACAGCTTCCCATCTGTTTGCGCTGAACAATAAATGAATAACATGATCATCCATCTCGACATCACTCTTGAGATAAGCATCAATCATCTGCCCGATAGGTGTAGTCCTGTCTATGGAAATGAGCATGATTCGTTATTTCGTCAGTGACTTACCAGGGAATCTCATAACCCTGACTTTTTTACCCTCCTCGACAAATCTCTGCTCCAACAGTTTCACCTGTGTCGTCTTTCCACTTCTATCCAGACCCTCCAGAATGATGAATGCGCCACGAGTTGGATCATCCGCAGTATCAGAGCTCGCAATCGCGGCCGTCGCCAGATCGTTGATTGAAGCCATGATGGTTGATGAGGGGAAGTGGATTGCTGACGAGATATTCACACTGTTTTGGTTAGTGGTTCACGCGCAACACAGTGCGGCGGAAGTCGGTTCATAATTTACACTCACTCAACAAGACATTCTCGGTGAAACAACATCCATTCAAACAGTAGTAATTAATGCTCAGACAATGATGCAGTCACAAAACTATAGCCCCAGCTCTTGGTAGCCTGAGAAGAAAAGTAACGCCGGCCAAACTCCACCATCCATTCCATCATTCATTCAATCCGTATCCATTACCGTAACAATTCATGACTTATTCATGCCTCATGCCTATACAGCTTCATCGTATGCGCTACCGCTTTCCCACAACTCAAAACTTTCTCCTGTTCCTTCGATTGGTTCCAAAACTGCAGCCTTGCTTGAACCTTCCGCCGGCTTGGCCATCAAGCTGTCGATGTCTTCTGTTGAAGGATCGATTGGCTTTTCGGCTGTCGCAGGCGCAGGCTTACTCACCTCTGGCTCATCTTCAGGTACAAAAATAACAGATGTCTCATCACATCCTTCAGCGTAAAAGTCGGCAGTGTTCATTTCTCCCAACGCAACACGCTCCTTCTCAACAATCATGTCGTCAGCTTTTGGTGCGCGACGAGTTTGAGAAATGTCATCAGGAGGAGGAACATTCTCCTTATCGCGACCTTCTGCACGGTCTCTGTTGAGCTTTCTTTGACTCTCCTCGTCGGACGAAATGTCAAGTACACATGTGCTGTGTTGCAGAAGGTTGGTCATCTCTTGCTCGGGTGTGTCCTCGTGAATGTCAAAGAACCAGCTGGCCTTCATGTCTGGCTCATGCAGAGCAGTGATGGGTTCCTTCTTGGCGCCGTAGCCAGGAATAGTACCCTTGAGAGCAGCATCGAGAGAAAAGGGAGCGCCAGATCCAAGACTGAATGAAGGAGGGTCAACACGAGTGTAGGGACCAGCAGTGCGTCGTCGGCTAGATGCGATACCAGATCGCTTGCTTCGGGTAGGAGATCGACCAGCTGGAGCATGAATGGGAGAAGACTTTGAAATGCCAGAGCTGAGTCTGGCGGGTGATTTGGGTTGAAGAGTGCGTCGGGTCTTGGTTGGGCTCATGAGGCGATTGGGGATGGGAGGTGGAGATGCAGCAGTAGGCTTGAGGATGCTGTCCTTGAGCATGTCCTTGTCCTTGGAACCCTTTGATCGCTTGGCAAAAGAAGTAGGATCGACATTTTCGGAATCATCGGTATCAATCAATTCAGCCTTTCGTTTCCCGCCAGTCGGCAGAGCTAATCATGGATGTCAGTTGGAGCCCAAACACTCCGCATCTCCACATACCATTCTGCCTGTTCTTGAGACTGGTCAAGGTCTGGAGACGAGTCCCATCAAGGGGAGCAAACGGTTGACGAGTGACAGTAGCCATGATGGACCCAGCAGCGAGAGAAGTTATTGTTTATTGTTGTCGTGTGAGTCGAACGTGTAAATGAGTGAAGACGATGATGAGTGGAAGTGGGAGGGAGCGGGTACAAAAGAGGTGCCAGAGGCGCCAGAGGTGGGTTCTGGCTGCGGAGGGCGGGCGGGTGGACAAGATCGGTAACAAGGGAGCTTCAGCGCGAAAGTGGGTTGGTTCCCTCTAGGGCGTCGTGCCTCGGACGTGAGCGCGGTACGTGACGGGCGGCCACTGGAAGCAAGTCACTAGAATGCCTACAGAGGGCAGCGGCATGAAACAAGAATGCAGATGCGCGACTGTGTTAATGGCCAGTGCATTGAATTGATCGTCCATGTCCTCTGAACACCTCAAGATAAGGCCATCTCTGCCTGAGGTGTTTTCCCCTCAATCAATGCAGGTTGGTCACCGCTAATAAGCACTTTTCCGAAACGATTCGCTCGATGCAACATGCTTGGCCTTGTGGGACGTCCAAAAACTCCACAAGCGTCAACCCAGTTCGCTGCATGCCATGTCCAATCGTCGCGCTGAGCGCCAACGCAAGGGAGACTCCAGCATGCAGGATGAAGACATTTGATGCAACGCGAGTTCGTGTTCCTTGTTGATCTGTGACTGACTCTGATGCGAATCTCTCAATCCCGAGGCCGTCTGCCCTGAGCTTCTCAATCCCGAACTCGTCTCATCATCTTGCCGTTGTGCCCAGCCAGCTGTGCTTGCCCGCCAATATGCGACCATGGTCTCATCACAGCATTAGCAGACACCCAATCCCAATTGGCTATCGTCTTTCAGCTGATCTGACCGATCGCCAACCAGCCAGCTATTGCCTCCACTCAAACGGGTCCCTGTACTCCGTAAAGCGTAACTTGATCCTGGCTTGTTACTATCAAAGGCCGGACCACCCGCGATCTCTCGCGTCGTGTCCGTGTCGAACCCCTCTCGATGATGATACCTGTGTGGAACGCCAATGCATCGAGCTGCAAGTCGGAGGCTGGGAGACGGTAACATTCGCTCGGCGTTTGCCACAAATTTGACCTGGTCCTGCCAACTCAGAGACCGTATGTGACCGTGGAGCCTGGACGCACCAATACTTCAGTAACAACAGACACTATGGTCGCATGAGGTTGCAGAGATATATCTATTGTAAGCCCCTATGAAGTGATAATACTACTGTCGTGTCTGAGGTTGCATCGTAATAATATTCCACCGGTCGTCTGGCCTCTTGACCTCGCCGTCTCCTCGCCTTCCTCACTTATCCTCATGAAGATGGTGTGGCCCATGATTTCCCGACCTGCTCGGACCTTGCTCATCCTCTTCGAGTCCATGTTGTCGTGGTGCTTTGGTCCGGACCACCGTGTCGTGGTGCAAATGATGAGCTGAAGGAAATGCTCCCGGCGTCTTTTCGTCATGCCGAAGCAGATGATCCGGACTAGCTCGGTATGTTGCAACTTGATTGAATCCATTGTCGTGATTGGCTTGGCTCTCATTCGTCTCGTTTGCATCCTGAAACAAATCGTGTCGATGAACTGCAGGTGGACTGGCCGGCGCCTTGCCATCCGCCCGAAGCTGATGAATTGAAGGAGGATACACAGGAGCAGAAGTGTCATTCTTCAACTGGTGAGGTGCATTGGTTCGATGTGGTCCTCCGGGATCTTTGGAGAGGTCGTGACTCTGGTCAAGCGTCGCGTCGGTCGGCGCAACTGGATCTTGAGCGATTGATCTCTCCCGCGGCTTGCTTCGGCTGCTCGCAGATGAGGTTGGAGACGTGCATTCGGATGAACCTTCGGGGATGCAGGGAAGGTTCTCATCGGGTTCCGTATCGCAGGTGGTGGCCTTGCTGTGCGATCTAGAAGTGCTCGCGGATGTGGTCATTGAGGGTTCCGTCTCATACCCACAGCAACTGCGTCTCCGGTGATGTCCATGATTGATGAGTTCGTGTTCGATTTGAATGAGGCTATCAACTGGATAGCAGCAGCCCCATAGATTGTCTTCGCTGCGGGTTCCTTCGATGTTGTAGAGATTGCGGACATTTGTACGCAGCTTGGAGATGAAGAGACCGTAGACTAGACATGTTAGAGTGTTTGACTTGCAAGGGGACACTTACAAGGCAAGCAGGCAGCGAATCCCAAGCAGGGGAGTGAAATGTCCGGGTTCTCTAGAGGCTTCGACTAGTATTCCTCTTGTGTGTCGACGATTCCTTCCTTGTTGACCTTGAATCGAACATGGCCGTTCGGGGGTGTATCACATTCATGCGCCCTATCGAGAGCATTCTTGTAGGCTTTTTCCGATCGACCGTAAACAATGCAAGGGCAGCAAATTGCTTCCGACAGGCTGTTGTCTGGGGCGAGGTCCTCATCATCGAACAACCATTGTCCAGCAAAGGGCTTCTCCATGATGTATAGTGAAACGACAGGCGAAGGGCAAGGAAAAGAATGATGATAATGCAGTGATAAGCAATGTGATGAAGATGAAGAGTTCGAGTGGCTGGTGATGAGAAGAGAAGGTGTTGAGTGGATGCATGCGAACGGCAGGTGAAAGCACTGTCGTGTTGTTTCCTGGAAATACTGGCGATGCCTTCCTAAGACAAGGCAAGGTCACAGGAGCGATTGAATGGCAGGAGCTCATCGTAAACCCCCTCACATTTCACCAGCTACATATTATCCACATTCACCCATCTTCATTCATCACTGTGTCGAATATCCCTCCGGGGGCTCCTAGCGGAGGGCTCTTCCTCGCTGCGCTCGTACCTGATTTGACATTTCTATTTCCCTCGTCATCGTGTTTCATCACCGATCGCCCATCGCCGTTCCTCGACTGCCCTTTCACAAGCGGATATACTGAGCTCCCATTCATAAGTCTGCGATCCAAGGAGGGCTGGTATCACCCATGGACAGCACCATCCCTTCCACCTCCCGACACCCAAATCCTATCACCTGCCTGCCACTAATCATCACCGTTCTTCGAAAGAACCATCATTTCTAAGCGTAATTTCTAGTTGGCATTCACGAATTGCAGCCCGCAGTTGCTGGCGATGTTTCTGAGCTCACATTTCGGTATACTGACTTGGGCAGCACTAGTACCATGTGACCAGAATGACAACCAAGAAAACAATCCTGATTCATTATCAGGCAAGAGCAAAGCCACCACTACCCAAGCGATGTAGTTGAGTTACACTAATCAGCATGATCGGAGGCTTTCTGGTAAGACAGCCCTTTGCAGAACAAGATCACGGGCTGACTTGAGTAATAGGATGCAGATAGACGTTCGAGCAGATGACGGGACTGAGAGCGCTGTCTTCAACAGAACACGCTCTTATTGTGGACTTCGCAATAATCAAGGTACCGCTGTCAATTTGTGTTGCTGGGAGTTCAATGATGAGCCTCAGACATATCCTTCCGACCCTTCGCTATGGCCGACACGACTGGTTTTCTAAAGGCGACTGCTCGAATCAGCGACTGAGACAAAAGGACCGACAATGTCTCTTCGTTGAACTGGTAGAGCTATAATCTTGGCTGATCAGAGTATCAACTCGCCATTCGAGCATCTCCTACTTCTTCAACCTGGTGGTATCTCGGCCGTCGTGAAGCACTATGTAAGTCTGCTCGGCCACCATCGATTCGCATGCTGACAGCTAAAGGGTGTTTTTGCAACGCCGGACAAGGTATCAGTACCGTCCCGGTCCATATTGCATACCGGTGTTGCTTGCATTTGAGACTTGTGGTTGAGAACTCATCTCAGCAGACAGAACTTGGCCGCCGAGGGCAACAGAGAATGCTTTCCCTTACTTGTATTCGAAGTCGAGGATGTTTTGACACTGCTGCCCATGTCATGGAGAATAAGCCCATGCGGCTCGCCATTCGAACCTTGCCACTGTTGCCAATGGCGGGGGCTGCAAACCTCTTCACAAGACCAAGTCCGCCTTCCTTCGACCCCGATATCCTACCACTTGAACCGTCGCTGATGCTATCCGGACTCCGCTGCAGATTCCCTTCTCTCAGCTTGGTTCCTTCCACATCCAGCATTCTCGTTATTTCTGTGTCTATCATACCGAACCGCTTTGCTAATTGAGTTTACAGACCGTGCGGTATTTGGAAACGGTCTGTGAGATCAGCTTAACCAATTTGTTGGCAGATAGCAACTCTGCTCAGAGGTACTGTCCGCTGTATCACTGGCCTGGTACTGATGAGATGAAGCAATACCTTTGACGTTCAACCGAGACCGACCACGACCGGCCTTGCGGTACAAGTGACGAGTACGATCTTGAACCAGCGGTTGCAGGTGGGCAGATCAACATTGCAGCGAGTACCTGGCTACAGCCAAACTTTTACAGTCCGAAGAACAGCACGAATTCTCCTCTGCAAGAATGTTGATTACACATGTAAGTCTGCTATTAGGTGCCATCAAGTTTCGATGCCGCTGGGATTTTACTGATAGATGTAGCTACACACACCCCGCCCAACCACGTTCAACTTCGACCAAAGTGAAGTCAATCATTTTCGATCAACAGGCGACACTCGATGGTGCTTCTGAGAAGGCTGATGATAAGCAGCCCGCTCCATGTGAGAGAAACATCTAACCCCCATTCCCGAACCTTCCATTCTGAAAGAAAGCCTAATAATAGATACAGTTGCTTGAGCCCGAGGGCTAGTTTCTTACAGACCAGATGTCGCTCGAAAGATCGCCATGATCGTGGGTGTCCATTGAAACATACGAAAAAGACGACACTCATATCCTCTCTCAGAAATCCTTTGGTGTCTAGACATGGCTACGTTGATAGAGTGACAACACTCACCACTAGTCAACCCAGACAACTCCTATGTGCCTCGTGGCCCGCACAAACTCCTATTGTGATCTTCTCAACATCAATTGATGCAGAGGCTGTCTATGGTCTGAGCCCCATGGGGATCCAGACGTTGCCATCGGACTTGGGCTTCACTTCTTGACATGTGGGCTGATATCCAGCAGTCATACAAGACAAACCAATTCCTCGGATCCATCAAACCCCGGCACTGAGGGCGACATCACGCGGGGAATCGCTACCAACTTGATGCTTAGAATGCTTGCATAGCACGAAAGAATCACTGAACTATACGCACTTTCGAGAAGCTTCTGATGTCCGCGCCTGAAGTGCGACTAGATGTGAATAAGAGTCGGAGCGACTCAGCATTACCAGTCCATAGAACTGATGATGCCTATAAACCATTGTGGCCGATGAAGGGGTAGCCTCCACAGCGCTGTCACCCGGACTATTACGCATACTGACCTTGAGGCCAGCGTCCAACGGGCGCCGGACATGCTTCTCTAATCGTCTGCCGCTTGAAACCTCGAAGGATAGTGAGGTACGATGAAGGGGACCTCGGCGATCGGCTTCAGCTTCGAATTATATCACCCTTGTAGCACAGAGTACCGACTTCACTGACTATGCTGAGTAAGTGGCCTGAGCAATTCTGACGCTCCAACATGACGGGAACAGATAAATATGCGAATTACACAGTCTTTCAATCGGTCACGAATACTGACCTGACGACTGACATCTTCTCTGTGCCAGAAAGTCTTCGAGTCTTCCGTCCCGCCGAGTAGCCACGGATAGGCACCGAGAGTCAGTCAAAGGGCATGGCTTTCGGCATCGGTCTTGAACTCTGGCTCCTGACAGTACCGCGACGACTGCATAATAATACTATGTAAGTTCTCTACAAGCTTTTATGTTACCTGATATGCTGTCGACTGACAACAACGCAGCGTCCAAGTTCTCCCTGTCTTGACCATTGCCGTGTGCCGCTGTCCAGAAGCTCCGTTACTGTCGAGGGGCGCCAATGAGGTGCCAAGGGGCAGACAGAAAATCGCCATTGTTCCAAGCTTGCCATCACTGCGGCCCGAACGGCCGAGCTTTTTACGTGCGCTTCAACTGCTGTTGAAGAATGCTGATGATATGCACATGGTGACAACCAAAATGAAGCGATCCCAAACCATCAGAATCTCTCGATTACTTTACCCTACAGTTGACCTCCATAGAGGCCAAATGATTGGTACCGACCTCATGGTCGGATACCAGTGCACAATCCAATGACCATGTCAGATACCTGATGCCGGTAGGACATGAGACTTGGACGCTCCAATCCAACTCCCGAATCGATCACTAACATGCAACGCAAGCAATGTACTGCGAAGTGCTTCCCATCAACTCCAACGTTTGCCCAAGGCACTGAAGGGGGATCAGAGATATCCATAGCAATCGACACTGGTCTGCCATGATGCTCACGTAGCAGTAAGTGAGTATAGTCCACACAAGTTTGCAAATTCTACAGAGTGCTGATGATATGCATAGATAAGAGCGATGATCAAGAAATGGATCCTCGACCACTACCTGCCTCAGGTTCTGATTTCATGTCGGACACCCTCCCCCCCTGAAGAGACTGTCCTGGTCACTGAACATAAGTCGAGAAAAAGCATACGTTTGCAGCTTCGAGTTTGCACCGCTGACGATGCCAACACCTCCGAGTTACATGAGCTGTAACGTCGGCAACGAGTCTACTATGCGCCCATTCAGCCATTCCCAGACTCAATAATTTACCCCCTTCTGCTATTTACCACGTCCACGATATTATCTACTGTCCTCCTGAGTTCCACAGACCAAAAGCTGGAATGTGCTGAGATGTCTAGACTTTGACGCCAGATAGGAAGACGTTCCCTCCAACCATCGCCTTCCCAAATCTCGACCTTGCCATTGAACCTCAACCGTTGGGCCAAATACACGGAAACCCATCGAATCTGAAGGAGAGACTGACGGTCGTCGACAGAACATATGGTGGTTGGGATCAGCTACGAGTGCCCATGTAGCGGCAGCCGACGATCCTTTTCTACGCATGTCGTTACGTCGTCTTTGAGCCCATATCGGGTTTTGTGACATTCATGTCCCAATTGTCTCTTTAGCGATGACCGTTCGAGTACCCTGTTCATCAAGACCGCATTTATGTGCAACTCTACCATCTTTGTAAGTTACAAGACCTTGAACTTGCACTGCTGCTAATCTGTCTGCATCAGCTGGCAAGCTTGCTTAAGCCGGTCACTTCAGTTCATCTCAGAAATGTGAGACTCTACCTTCCGGTCTGCGCTGTTTATGGTTGGAACGCTGTCAACGATACGTCGGAACGACTCGAAGAAGCGGCGTCCATTACAATCAAAGAAGTTGTCAATTGACATGATAATCCAGATTCCAATCATTCCCCGCCGACTCTTGACACTCGACTGGATGTTTCAAAACATTTGCAAGTCCAGCGGCTAAACGTGTGATGGGAAGCCTGATGACTTGCCCTAAACAAACCTGGCGGCCGATCAAGCTGAACACTCTGCCTCTGGCTCGAGATGAGAATATCAAGATCGGCCTCTGCTCTCTCAACACTAGCGAGTCCGCGGTCACTCTGGTCTTCTCATCAGTCTTGGCAGTCATCAGGTCGCATTCGAAGATACATGTCAGATCAAGCAGTCTGCATGAACCCGAATGCAACGTTGATAGTATAGTGCCAGGCAAAGATGATAGATCGTCTCCAATTCGAACAGCCTGCACAAACTCCGGTGTGACGATCGTCAACGACTTCACCCAGGTTGTCTTGCACTCCAAGCGCAACGGTTCAGACACCAGATAAGGCAGCTGCATTGTACACTCAGCAGGACTCCAATGCCTATCGATTTTGACGACTCCGAGACGCTACCGACTGGCCAGATCAGGCAAAGGTGAACGGTCTTCTATCTCTGCAGCGTTCGACTGTCTGTCAATCCCAACCACGGCAACTGCAAACAGTTCCGGACTGACTGCGTATGTAGTTACGCTGGCGTCAAGCACAGGCCGAGTTGAGCTCATTCAACCCATCTGCGCATTGGGTTGTCAACTCCAACGGTCAGAGATGAGAATCCGTTGAGTCCGCTGTTCAGGTCAAACGATGATGTCCTCCATACTCTACGACTTCTGGGAGCCGTTGTAAGTCACTGAACCTGACATAACTGAACAACGCTGATTGAGTGTCGAGACACGATGTCAGCAAGCCAAGGTCGAGCTGATCGCTTGTGTCTTGAACCGTCACCTCTACTGTTCCGTCTGCGCTGGTGGGATCTCTTCAACTTTCTCCGCGTTGCCGACGCGTCGGCAACTGGTGCACGCTCGTTGCGGTTCCATGTACCACTGACATCGTGTCTCCAGGTATTGAATTCGCCAGAACTCATGAAGCTGACGGATACCCCGAATATTTATCGTGCTGGCTGCCTCATGCAACGTCAAACGATACCCGAGGACTCGCATTCGACGCGTCGAACCAGAGCGGTGAGCAGTAAGCCACCATTCAGCGCTGGCCATTGTAGTAGGACGTCCGGCTCTTCGATCATTCGCACATGTCTCCCATTCAGAGGCGACTTCACCTTGGCCGAAAGCCCTGATTGGATATGTGTGTGTGCGACGTTGATACAACGACACGGCCTTCTAAGTTAGACGACACATTTGGACGGCAGCACTTTCCGCCCACTCCTATTTCCGACGATGAACGTCAAGACACCACGCTTGGCATGCATTGCTTCCAATTTGATGTTTCAGACATAAACTCGAGTGAATCTCCGTGCATTGTCGCGCTGATCATTCAGGCGAGTTTATGCGCCGACGTTTACAGGGCTTGGTCACCAACCGAGAAGGTATGCATCGGCACACCGAACGACTGGCATCAATCGACGAACAAACTGAAGACGTCAGTATCCCGGCACTTATGACCACCTTGAGAAACACAAACGCACTCGATTGACATCAATTGCACGATTCCCTCGTTGTGGCACTGATCTCAAATTAGACCAATATTTGTGGGCATTAAAACACCCTGACAGGGATCAGAGTCTCCCACTCGGGAGAGACTTGATTGTGATTGTCACCACTTATTCGTATCAAGCACAAATCCGAATACAGTGGTCAATCCTGCCACCGAGTGTCACCGTCGTCATCGGCTGAACCGACTGTATCACCATCAAACCTTCAAAAGTGGCAATAGAAACAACGAAAATCCCAACTTCAAGTCCGTTTCCGGCAAGGAAAAACGGCGACATCAGTGGCAGCAACACAATGACAGCGCCACTGAGCCCCCGCTGAACTCAAGTCTAGAATTCTTGTTACCCATTTCTTGGCAATGGAAGCTAATGCAGGGACCCAGCAAATGTAGAGACCAGGTTCTGGACTTTAACCGAAGAGCTCCTCAATTGCATTGAGGGGAACTTGCATTGGGTATTCGCATCTGGTACGTAAATCTGAATGAATGTGAGTCTGTGATATCGGATCTATTATACGCGGAGATTGGGATTGATTGCGATCAGTCACCGAATCCTTATACGCGGGTTCCTTGCTAGACACGGACACGATTCCGAGTGCGATAAGGATACACGGAACTCCAAAACACAAGTGGATGCTGTGCCGTGATTGAAATAGTTACGACGAATACGCACGACTGGAAAGGCACGACTGCAAATCGGATTCGATCGTGGCGATAACATATCAACACTGTGGAAGGCTTCTTTATTCAGGACAGGAATTCTGTGGCTTCCTCCCGCTGAAGCCAAACCTTGTGCCTGTTCCTGGTTGACTCCTGAGGGATCAACTGATTCTGTCATGTGTGAATCATGCCAGATGATTGACAGCCCGCAGCGACTGACCAAATCATCAGTTTGGAGCGTGGCATGCATGGAGGACGACACGATAGATAGTCAGACACAAGATCACGGCATCTCGGCTGCCAAGAAGAATAATCTTTCCTGGCTTTGCGGAGAGAATACTGTTATGGCACAACTTGGATGAAGCTGCATTGGCGCCAAGAGCCGGCGATAAACCCATGTTGGTGGTGGCGCCGGCGAGAATTAGCATTAGGAAGCGGGTAAATCACCAGATGAACTTGAGCCATTTTCGAAGGGATGGAGGTGTTATTCGTGGGAATCGATCCAGAGACATGCAGCCGTGCCACATGGGATCTGATCGGGCCTTTGGACTATTGGTTTGTTATCAGCGGGGGAACTCGGCTTCTAAGTTCTGCCCAAGCACACAGGTAGGCAGTGCATTTTGTGCATTTGTGAACAGCCGTGTTTCATTGGTGATGCCACGTTTCGATTGAATGGTGATGGTCCTGGAGCAATCTAGAGCGAAGCAGTGGCCTAGCTAATGGGGGCCGCTAGAGCCAGGGACCCCCGCTGGACCTAGCTCGCTTAGAAGTTAGCACCAAGCCCAGAGGCGGCAAGCCAGTCGTTAGCGCACCCGGTTCGGGCCCAAGCGTTGGAAATGTGCAGGGGGCTTGGATCATTCTGGATTAGTTAGGGGTTCCCTCTGTCATGTCTCTGCGCGCTGTGCTCCTGTTCTCCTCTTCTACTACGTCTTCTGTGGAAGTCGTTCGAGCGAGAGAGCTTGTTCCATCAGTGGCGTTGCGAAAGAACTCATAAGGTTCCTTCTCAGGCCCCATCTCTACTCTCCCTTGCTTCGACCGTCTTCTTTTCCATCATCGCAATCTCGTCTCTGCGGGAGATCCTCTTTGATTCTCTTCCATCTCCTTGGCTTTATTACTTGACCCATCGTACGGACCTGAACGAACCGACGATTCAAACATCCATTTAGAACCTGCCTGCACTCCTTGCCTTGCCGGTTGAGGATTGAGGATTGTCTCTCGCATCTCCATTCATTCGCATCTCAACATCTACATCCAAATCCAACTGCGCAGGGATCCCACTCTCGGTTTCACTCAAGTATGTACCAGCCGTTGGTGTCACTGTCCTACCAGCCATAGCCACGCGTCACTAACCGCGACAGCCTTCGATTCAATTCATGAGTCCTTCATACTTCAATCAACGACAATCCACCATACGACCGCCGCCATGCCTTCAAACTACGAAAAACTCTCCCGCCCAAGCGGCGAGACAAACCTCACAATCCCCGAGAAAGCTGCCACAGATGCGACCGTGACCGAAACCCCTGGCATCAGTACAACATCCACACCCCAGACAGACAAACTCAACCCTTTCGACACGGACATCGAAGCCATGGTCACCACACGGACATCAGATTCATGCATGCACAAGACATCGAGCACCCCCCTCGCCAGAAAGACCGACTGCCAAGTCTGGCCTGGAAAGGAACACTGGAAGCAACAGGCCAAGGCCGCAAAGGCAAAGAACCGCTGCACCTGCATGGCCAAGCTCAGCCGACGCAATCGATGGATCGTCAAGGGGCTGATCATCTTTCTCGTCGTCGGCATTGCTGTCGGTGTTGGATTCGGAGTCAGCAAGCCTCTCAACGCTCCCATATGGGGAGACAAGGACGGCAAGTAGATGTTCGGCAATTCGACTCTGCCCTGCGACAAGCATCCGACTTGGCCACGGGGACTTGTTGCAGCTTGTTATCGCTAGCGCGCTGGTTTCCTCTTCATGAACGGCGTTGTGGTGTCATCTGAGTTGGCATTTCTTAGGAGTGATGGATTACAGAACATGGGTCTTGATTTATTGGGGGTTAGACCAAGACTGAACTAGAGTCTAGAATAAAGTCTCGACGGTGGCCGTCATCTCCCACTCGCACTCATGAGGTTATCCAGACGTGACCAGCCCCTCCACCTCCACCTCCACCTC